>CATKHJ010768807.1:0-16712 GCA_949750685.1 Vernicia montana | reverse complement strand
TAAATTAATAAAAAAATAATTTTATTAATTAATTTTACGAAATTAACTTTATGAAATTAACGAAATAAAGTAGAAAAATAATTTTGATAATTAACTTTACGAAATTAATAGAATAATTTCATTAATTAACTTTACGAAATTATTAAAATTAACGAAATAAAATAAAATTAATGAAATTATTTTTTTTTCATTAATTTAGGAATTTATAGTTATTGTTTTGTACAAAATAAGTCATATTTTTATAAAATTAAATTTTTTTGCAATTAAAAAGAATTACGAAAAATTAGTTTTACTTACGAAAAAATATAAGAGAATTGTGATTTTTCGTAAGAGAGCTATTTTTTTCATAATTACGATTTTTTTTTTGTTAATTTATGAACTTTTTCGTAAAATTATTGTTTTACACAAAATAAGTTATATTTTCTTAAAATTAAAGCTTTTTTCACAATCAAGAAAAATTACGAAAAAATAGTATAATTTACGAAAAAAAATATAAGAAGATTATGATTTTTTGTAATGGTTAATAAAATAAACTAAGTTTACTTTGTTAAAAATAAAGTAACCATAGAAAACATCATATATATATATATATATATATATATATATATATAGTAGTATACTAATATTAGATAGAGATGGGGGTGTGCCCTTGAATAAGAATAATGTACCTTTCATTTAGAGGGTTAGCTATCTCTATTTGATATTGATTTATGGTTCTTGGACCATTTTTGATAAGCTAGCCATATAATTACAGGGAAATATCTACTAGGGAATAAGAAAAAAAAAAAAAAATTCAACTAGTTCCCTTGGATTATTGCTAATCACCTATTTGTCCAATTGACATTTTATCCTTCTTATTATTTTTTTTTTATAGAAATCTAAATACTCATTAATTAGTAAAATAAAATAATAGAAAAATTATGAAACCTTAAAATATCGTAATTTCTCAAAATTAATATCAAAACAAATTAGGAATACAAATAAAAATAGCAACAATCTCGAGTTGAAAGATTGGACCGTAACGGACAATAAATAATAGTCATTTTTTGTCGGTAAAGTATTGTTCAGTTATCGGTAAAACAATTTAGGTTGTCGGAATTTTTATAAGGGAGACAATTTACTGACGGAATAAATTGTTAATATTTTTAAAAATTAATAAAAAAACCGTCAGTAAATTTTAAATAAATATTTTTTCAAAAATAAATATTTCATTGGTAATTTTGTAAATAGTTTTTTAAAAAATAAAATATTCTGTCAGTAACTTTGAAATATTTTTTAAAAAAATTTATGTATTCCATCAGTAAAATAATTTTTGTTAAAAAATATATATTTATATTTTTTTTAAAAATAAAAAATAATAATTTAAAAATTAAAATTATTAGGATGAACATGAAAATTTAAAAAAAAAAAGCAGAGAGATTATAAAATAAATTAGAAAGCTTAAAAAATATTCAAAATGACTAAAATTTAAAAAAAAAACTAAAATTATATTTCAAAACTAAAAAAGAATAAAATGAACCTAAAAACGATAGAGAGAATAAAAAAGAAAAGAGTAAGATAAATTAAAAATTTATTAAGATAAATAATTTACTAAATTTAATTTATAGTTTACTAAATTATAAAATAAAATTAGTAAGTATAAAAAATTTAATTAAAAATTAAATTCAAGATAAAAATTTATTAATTTTTTTTCAAAATCACATTAATACATTTTTTGTATGCTATAAAAAAATCTAAGAAATATAAATAACAAAATATAAAAACTAAAAAAACAATAAAGAAAATCTAAGAAAATTGGAATAAATTTAATACATTTTTTCTATTGAAGGGTTTAGAATTTAAGAAGTAAAATAAGAAAAAAAAGAAAAAAGAAAAAAGAAAGAAAGAGTATTAAATGAGAAAATGATAAAGAAATAAAATAAGTGATAAAAAGAAAATGAAGAAGTAATTAAATGAGAAAAAAGAAAGAAATTTCATTTGTGAGAAAGGGAGAAAAGAAGTGTAAGAAAAAGATAAGAAGTAAGAAAGATAAATTAGGATGCGAAGGAAAATGATGAGGAAGACAAAAGAGACATTAGGATGTGAAGGAAAATGATGAGGAAAAGAGGATAATTTCTTATATATATATTTTTTACGCAATTTACCGACGGTTTATTGACAAAAATTTCGTCTTTAAATTTTTCAAATAAAAATTCGAAGAGAAATTTCCCTTTAGATTTTTCATTTATCTACCGAAATATGACATCAATAAATTAAAAAAAATTCATTTATTAATTTACAGAAGGAATAATTTAGTCGGTAAATTTAAAAAAATCATTTATTAAAAAAAATTCGTTTATTATTTTACCGACGGAATTTTTACATCAATAAATTATACAAAAAATTCATTTATTAATTTACCGACAGAATCAATTAAAAAAATTCATTCATTTATTTACAAGTGGAATTATTCCGTCGGTAAATTCAAGAAAATCATTTATTAATTTTGTCGGTAAAGAATAAAAAATTATTATTTTTTATTTACTGATGAAAATTATCTATTGGTAATTATCAAAAATAAAAATAAAAAAGCTTATTTTACTTTTAGCGACAAAAATTTATGTCGCTAAAGATGGCACCTAATTTAGCAAAATTTATGTTATTAAATATTGTCGGTAAATTCGTCGCTAATTGCTTGCGCCATTCTTTGGCGAATTATTTAGTGACAAAAACTTTTCGTCAATAAATAATTTTTAGTAAACCGTCAATAATTGCAAAAAAAAAAAAAAAAAAAAAATTCCCATATTATGTCGATATTCCGTCGGTAATTGAGTAAATTTACCAACGGAAATACTTATGTCGGTAAACTGTGATTTTTTTATTGTGAAAAATAACGCTTGCAATTTTGATTGAACTATAAACCAAACAATAACCCAACAGAAAAAGAAAGATCCACCATAAAAAGGATAAAAAAACAAAAAAACAAATCACCAAAGACCATCGGTGGCTGAGAAAATAACGATAAAGAAAATTTTAAAGAGAATGAGGAGCTTCTCTCTTTAAAACTGTCACAACCCGACCTGACCCTAAGAGTACGTGACCGACACTAGGGAACAGGAAAGTATAAGCCTTTCGGAACCCGTAGTAAGCTTGACTAACTACTAAGTGATAAAACTGCAATATGACAATTATAACTATCACAAAACAAAGGCTATAGACCCACATGTTAAGCAGAATCTGTACATAACATCATATCTTTGCCACTCAGGGCTACAATATCATTCATATCAAAATTATCATCATCAAGTTCTTGCTTAACAGAACATCACGTTTTGAGGCCTCGCCCGAGCCCAGTCCGGTCCGCTTGGAATCAGAATGCTCTTTTGAACTTAGCCTCACGATTGAAACAGCTATCGCTTTATTTGGCAAATTAGCTCTTTAGATTGAAAAATGATTTTGGGGAGTCACCACCTTAATTTATTTTAGAAAAAGTTAAGGGAAAACCCAATTTGATTGACTCCATTTAATTTGCCTTTTGAAAAATGCACTAGTCTTTGAAACCAATGAGAATTCAGAGACTAGGTTTTTGATTTATTTTAAAAATGATTTGTTTGGCTTAATGATATAAAAATAACTTAATGAAAATGATTTCATGAACAATAATAAGATGAAAAATATAAAATGAAATAACAATTATAAAGATGAATGACAAGATATATAAATATAATGAATAGAAATAAATTAACAAAATAATTAAAACTACAATAAAAATTAAATAAATAGGAGATATCTTCTTTAACTCTTATGGGTACTAGGAAGATCACACATTCTCCAAAATAAAGAAAGTGATAAAAAAGAAGAAGTTTATTTTATTTTGGATTTGCCATTTGGAACAAGTGTGTCTGCATTTCCCTTCGAATGAGAATCAAAATTCATGCAGTTCTTCCATTTTGCAATGGAGGGTTTGTTTATTTTATCCTTATTTTACCATGTTTTGATGATTTTAAAGAAAGATAAAGTGTGGAAGAAAGAGAAGGTACTTTACCTTGCGTTTTCTTCTCTTAGGAATATATGGAGGATGGAGCAGTTTACTGGATTGGAGTTTCACTTTTCCAAAAATGCAAAGGTATAGAATTATATTCAAATCTTGAAACCAAGTAAAATCAAAGAGAAATTTCTTGGTCGCCTTGCAAAGGTTATTTAATTAAGAAAAGCAAATTATTAAAAATATTTAAACTAAAAAGGAACTTAAAAACCTTATTTAATCCAAAGAGGACTAAATTAGGGAGACTAAAACCAAGGAGGAATTAGACCTAGGAGACCTTTATAAAGAAAATAGAGAGAAGATTAGAAGGTTGAGAGGACAACTATCAACTAACAATCAATGAGTGAGTTGGAATGAGGCGGGGATGCTTGTTTATATAGGCTATATAGTGAGGGGAAAAGTTGTAAACTTCTAATGTGAGATTAAGATACAACACAAAAAGTAAAAGAGCAAAAAAAAATATGGGATTTGAGCAAAAAAAAATGAAGACTGTTCTCTGAGCAGCTTATAGCTGCCGCAGGTCACACCCTGCGGAACTGCAAGTGTCCTTGCGATTGCCGCAAGGATTTCTGCTGTTGCTATAGAGGCACCTGCGACAGCCCTGGAGGCTGTTCCATAGGGCTTATGGTTTTTGGTATGATTTTGGCCCGTTTTGATTCTTCAGTGTCCCATTTTATGTGTCTAAGCATACCAAGGCCCGATGATGGTTGAAGGGTGCTAAAACATATGTTCACAGATGCCCCTCATCAGAATTGCCTTGTCTGAAGGCTATTCTGATGATAGTGAACAGGGGGTTTCATCTGTCTGTTACAGGTAAAATGAGAGGTCCTGAGTTTGTTCTAGGAGGTCCAGCTGATATCTAGAACTATTCTAGAAAGTTTTGGTGAGTTTGGAGATTCTGTGTTTTTTTCAATATTTTTCTATTTCTGATCTCCCTAGCATAACAGAAGCATCTTAAGTCAGATCTGGACAAATGGTAGCTCTAAAATAGAGAAAAATCATGCAAACACATGAAAATTTATGGCACTGAATTGTAACTTCAAACTAATCCGAAAATTGCATCCCACACATTCCTGCTCGAACCAAAACACTATGTTGAGGTGCCTATATAAAGGGGTGGACCCTTTCACTTTTTTCATTCTCCTCATTTGTTAGATTTCTATTCTCTCTCTAAAGCTTCAAATTCTCTCACTTCTCTCTAGAAATGGCTTCTCCATCTAGTAGTCGTCATATTTGCAGTTATCAAGCCCCGCGAGAGAATGTGCATCTGGATGACCTGTTGTAAGAGCCTGAGCATCACGTGTCGCGTACTCATGCCATGAAGGTATTTACCATTTTGCCCTTCGTCCTATTTTAAGGTTATATATATACAAGAAAACAATATGGATAGGCATGCATTTTTATTTACTCATATATAATCTTTAATAAATAAATAAATAATAATAATAATAACAATAATTAATTCAATTAATTATTTTTTTTGGAAATTTAAAATTTTTTCTTCTTTTTCTTTTTTCTTTCTTTTTAGACCGTGGCTATGCAATTGAGAGGGGGCAGGTCAAACTTGTCCGTCATAGCTTCTTTTTTGGAGGGTCATGAGCATGTTAGGGATCTGATTGAGTTATCTGGTGTCACATCCCACTTTTGGGATATGACGGTCCTAGGGCATGGGTAACCATAAGGGCACCAACCACCTGTAGAACCCATACCTATTTTCAAATCCAATATGGTATCATGTTCAACCATCAATAATTACTTATACTCAATGCCCAAGATCAGAACCTGCTTAACAACTATTCGAATCATAGTATGAACCCAATTAATTTCTTCAATATTACCATCATTTTTATTTATCAATTAACTTGTACATATTCCTTATCATCATATTGAGATCTATTCTTATAAGTCATTTATCATCCTTATATAATATTTATTTATAATAATACACTTCCTTTATACAATTAAGAACAAATCGTCATATAAATCATTACCCTTGATATACAAGAGAACATCTATTAATATCCTTTCAATATATAACCATATAAAATTTAAACGACTTCCAAGGACTACGGAGCAACTAAAGATTTAACATATACACATACTATTAGAGTATAACCTCTTACGTTTAAGCATTTAACAATAATAAAGTTTACTTTATTACATTGATCTCAATTGAAGAAGAGTACTTGAGTAACCTCTAGCTACATTATTGTCTTCCTGTAAAAAACAAATTGGGAGTGGGGGTGAGTTTATAACTCAGTGAGTAAAAACTATTCTACCATAAATTACGCGGCTAACGTTAGTACACAAGAACAATTCTTGTCTGACTTATTGATATACATATAAACAATAGGAGCAATGTAAAATAATAAATACATATAAAACTTTTCAAATTCAAATCAAATCAAAATCTCATGAATTATTAAAATCTTAGCTGAAATAACATGTAATATATAATATACTCAAAACAAACTTCATATAACTATGACTTGTAATACTCTTGAAAACTTAATTCGAATAACAAATAACTTATATTATCTTGTTAAAAAAATACACTTTATTCAAATACAAATAGCTTATAAAACGGTTCAAATATTTCTTTAAATAACAAATAACTTAAAATACAATTCAAATATGAATACAACTAACATTATACTTTTCAAAATTGTTCTTATCAACATTACAATAATCGCAGCTCTTCTTGCGGAGCATTTATCACATATCTTATAACCCTTTTTACAATTCCATTCTTATAACAATACCCATACAAAAGACTTGATCAAATTATACACTTAGCAGAAATTATAACAAATTATTGTGAATAAATTCACATATCTCATATAATGTAGTACTGCGAGGCCCACAGATTTCATGTTACATATTAAGGCACAAGGTTAGCTATTCCTTGTGACTAGGGCGTTCAAATACCTCATAGCAGGGTTCAAATCAATGTGCATGTTATGAACAAATATGTAGTGTTTTTAGGATGTTATTTTGATTCTTTTGATTATTTCTAATTAGTTTTTAGCTTTGTTTTATGTGTTTTAAAGTTAACTTCAAGTGTAGGGTTATTTTGGCATTAAAATTAAGGAAAGGAGGCTGAACATAGGGCTTTGGAGTTAGCATGGCCGTGCAGATGATGGTGCACGACCGTGCAAATCAATGTGGATCCTGTTTCTCAACGAAAAGTGGCATTTTAATGTTGCACGGCGGTGCAGGTGATTGTGGACGGCCGTGCAAATCATTTCGAATTCTATCTTTTGAGAAAAATGAGCAGAAAGTGGTATTTTCATGTTGCACGATCGTGCAACATAATGTGCACGGCCGTGCACCACCTGACGAGCCAAAAAGTGAATTTTATCCTCTTTTTGAAGTCTTTCAGCTGTTGGGGGCAAGAAAGGTATTACCCAACTATGGTAACCCTAAGTTATAAAAGGAAAAGAGTGCTCTGAAGAAAAGGGGGGCCGTAGAACGAAGACTTGAAGTTTTTAGTTAAAGAGTTTTTAGAGTTTTTGGTTTTTCTTTGTTTTTCATTTTGGATTCTTGGAGCTTGTAATCCAATTCAGCAATAATTATTTTTGGATTGAAGAAACCTTAACTTAAACAGTAAGGATTCTTCCTTTTACTTTCAATTTAATTTAATTCAATTACTTTTATGAGCTTTGGTTGTTTAATTATGATAATAATGATGATTGAAACTTATTATGCAATTGAATTGATGGTTCAGGAATTTAATATGAGCTAAATTAATCCTGTCTATGGTAGGATGATTCCCTTTGAATGAGTATGCTTCGGCTAATTATTTAATGATTTAGTTTGTACTATCCTATATGCTTCGGCTAATTATTTAATGATTTAGTTTGCACTATCCTTTGAATTGTTAACATATTCTTAAATTTTTTGGCCAACTCTTTAGTGAATCTTAGGTATTAAATGAGTTCAAGAGATGATTTCAATATTGGAACTAATTTAATTGGATCTAAGTATTAATCAGAAATGCACTGCCTAGTTTATGTTTGAATATTAATTGATTAATTCTAATTAGGTTAAAAAACTGAGAATATGAAAGTTATTGGTTTAGAACTGAATTTAGATTTGATTAATGTGTTATTCAAGTTGGCAAAATAAACAATTAAATTAATTAGCCCAGCATAGCCATTTGATAGGATAATCCGATCCCTAGACCCTTTTAAATATACTTTCAATATTGATATCTTAGTGCTTTCTTAGTTTATAGTTTTATAGTCACATTTCTCTCAAACCAACAATTGATTAGAGTGTTTAGGATTTATTTTCTTTATTTATTATTAATTGTTCATAACCACACAAGCCTAACACAGTCTTCCTTGAGAGACGACCTTGGGGTGTCTTACCATTTACTGCAGCAACCTCATACACTTGCGAGTAGTTGCCTGATCCTAAATTAATTAGGACACATTTTGGTACAACAAGTTTTTGGCGCCGTTGCTGGGGAAGGCTATAGGCGTAGTATGTTTATTTTTATCATTTATTTTAATTTAATTATCGTGTTCTTGTTATTAACGTCCAAAGTAAAAAGAAATAAAATAAAATAAAATAATATAAATTGTTAAATTCAATTTTCTTTATTGTTAGCAGGTGCTCGTAACAAATTTTCCTTAGTGTCTTATTGATTTATACAGGGTAGGAGGTCCCTTGAAGGAGAACTAGTGCCCTACATAGACAATATTCACAGGGTCAATATGAGAACTATAGAACAATTTGAGTATTGTTCAGAGGATAGTGAGGAGGATTATCTTGAAGAAGAAGAGCAGGAACAAGAAAGAGAAGATCGACAAAAAGACATGGCAAACAGGCAGTCGACAATGAAGGAGTTTGCTAGGCCTGTCATTGGTACAACAACTTCTTGCATCAGATTAGGGGATGTAGCCTGAAACTATGAGCTGAAGACCCTTCATTTTAACCATTTGCTATCCTTCTACGGAATGCCAAATGAGGATCCCTTGAACTTCATCAGGGAGTTTTATTCAATCATTCAGACATTCCCACTTCAAGGTTTGAATGAGGATCAACTAAGGATGCGTTGTTTCCCTTATACTTTGAAGGATAAGGCGAAGGCATAGTTGATGAATTTGGCTCCAAATTCTTTGGTAACATGGGATGAGGTCTACAATAAATTCATAGGGAAGTTCTATTCCCACCAGAAGACTGCAGACCTTCGCACCAAGATTGCTTCCTTTAGTCAGCAAGAAGGAGAACCTTTTCATGAAGCCCGGGATCGGTTTGAGTTACTTTTGATATAGTGCCCTCACCATCATTATCCTCTCCAACTGCTTAACCAATTCTTCTATGATGGGTTGACACAACAGTGTCAAAATTCAGTAGATAATGCAGCTGGGGGAGCTATGGGAGAGAAAATAGCAGCCGATACTTATGAACTGTGTGAGATGTTGGGAGCTAATTCTCAACAAAAGAGTGCAAGAATAAGGAGACCGGGGGTACATGAGGTGAATCCAAACAATGAGTTGACTATGCAAATTACCGAGTTGACAAAGCAAGTGAAGTTGTTAACAGTTAGAGAAACTCAAAATACACCCACTCAAGAGATATGTGGTGTTTGTGGAATCTATGGTTATGGAGCTAACATCTGCAATACTATAGTTGATTCCTTTTCATGTGAGGAGGAGTAAGTCAATGCTTTGCAGGGATTCCAACCTAGAGGAAGAGATGATCCTTACTCCAACACCTACAATCTTGGGTGGAGAAATCATCCTAATTTTTCCTCGTCAGGTAATAGTCAACAGCAGCAGTTTCAGCAGCCTCAACAATAGTTCCAACAGTATTAGAGGACAAATCAATTTCAGGGTCAGCCCTCGAATCAACCTAGGAAACCATCATTAGAGGATAGCTTAAATGCTTTCATTCAAGTTAGTGCTCAGAATCAAGAAGCAAGCAATCAAAGATTGGATTCTTTGGAGGCATCTGTAAAGAGGGAGGTTGGATAGTTAGCAAATCAGATGCAGAATAATTAGAAAGGAAAATTGCCTAGTCAACCTGAGCAGGCTAAGGCAATTACAGTTCTGAGAAGTGGTAAAGTGATAGATAATAATATTGGTAATTCTGTTTTTGGAAATATGTCTGATTCCGCAGGTGATAAAGTTGATGAAGAAGTGATAGAGGAGCTTAAAGAGAAAGAAAATGGGAAAGATAGGGGTCAAGTTCCAGAGTTACACAA
This sequence comes from Vernicia montana, assembly GCA_949750685.1. Taxonomy (NCBI): domain Eukaryota; kingdom Viridiplantae; phylum Streptophyta; class Magnoliopsida; order Malpighiales; family Euphorbiaceae; genus Vernicia; species Vernicia montana. The sequence goes on along the minus strand of CATKHJ010768807.1, from coordinate 6,474 downwards.
AGCAAATAATCCATATAGACCTCCTATTCCTTACTCCAGCCGTCTAAAGAATGAAAATCAGGATAAATAATTTTTAGATTTATATAAAATGCGATCAAAAGTTAACATTAACTTGCCTTTGTTAGATGTTATCAGAAATGTGCCAGCATATGTGAAGTTTTTCAAGGAACTGAGTACTAAGAGGAAGAGATATCAAGATGATGAAAAGGTGCTAGTTTCTGAGGTGGCGAGTGCAATATTGCAACATCAATTACCACCAAAGCATAATGATCCAGGTAGTTTTGTGCTAAAGATAGCCATGGGTAATGGTGAAGAGACTACAAGTATGCTCGATCTTGGGGCTGGGATAAATCTCATGCCATATTCTATTTTTAAACAATTAGATCTAGGGGAACTTAAGCCTACTAGGATGTGCTTGTAGTTAGCTAACAGATCCATTTGGTACCCTAAGGGGATTATCGAGGATATTCTAGTTAAAGTAGGTGGGCTTATTGTTCCCGTTGATTTTGTTGTGTTAAGAGGTAGGGGATGTGCAAGCTAGTGAGAAAGATCACACAATACTTCTTGGTAGACCTTTTTTGGCTACCACGAACACTCTGATTGATGTCAAAAATGGAAAACTGTCCATGACTGTGTTAGGTGAAACTGTAGTTTTTTCCATTTTTGACACAACACCTATTCCCACTACAGCAATATATAAAGAGTGTTCATTCATTGATTGCATTGATATTGCTATTGACGATGCTTTCATGCAGGCACAAGTAGAAGATGAGCTTGAATTAGCTTTTAATTTAGCTAAGCATGATTTCATTTTTAGGGAAGATGTGAAGGAATGTTGTGTGAGATTGGATACCGCTGAGTGTGTTCCTGAAAGTGAGAAGTGTCATGAGCTTCTAGAGATATCCTCTGTGAGTAAAAAAATTGATGAACCAAGTCCTATTTTGGAACTTAAAGAGTTACCTAAACACCTTAAGTATACTTTCCTTGGTGAAGGGGAGAGTTATCCAGTGATTAGTTCCTTTGAATTAACTGAATTTGAGGAAATTGAGCTTGTGAAGGAGTTGAAAAGATTGAGAAAGGAAATTGGGTGGGGTTTGAGTGACATTAAAGGGATTAGCCCTTCCATGTGTATGTATAAAATAATTCTTGTGGAAGGAGCCAAACCTGTGAGAGAGACCCAAAGGCGTTTGAACCCTAATGTGCTTGAAGTAGTGAAAAAGGAAGTTTTGAAACTTTTAGATGAGGAAGTAATCTATCCTATCTCGGACAGTGAATGGGTTAGTCCAGTTCATGTGGTGCCTAAAAAGGCAGGTATCATAGTAGTAAAGAATGAAAAGGGTGAACTAGTCCCTACTAGGACTACTACTGGTTAGAGGATGTGCATAGATTACAGGAAGCTGAATGCAGCTACAAAGAAAGATCATTTCCCACTTCCCTTTATTGATAAAATGCTTGACAAACTTGCTAGACATAGCTATTATTGTTTTTTGGATGGTTTATCAGGGTATTACCAGGTGGCGATAGCACCGGAGGACCAGGCTAAAACAACTTTTACATGTCCTTTTGGGACTTTTACTTTTCGAAGAATGCCATTCGGTATTTGTAATGCCCTTGCAACATTCCAAAGGTGCATGTTGTCTATTTTTTCGGACATGGTGGAGGATTTCATTGAGGTATTTATGGATGATTTTTCTATTTTTGGATCCTCTTTTTTTTTATTGTTTACATAAATTGACTAGAGTCCTACAGAGATGTATTGACTGTAATTTGATATTGAGTTGGGAAAAAAGTTATTTTATGGTAAAAAGTGGAATTGTTCTAGGGCATGTGGTTTCTAGTAGGGGAATTGAGGTAGACAAAGCTAAAATTGATGTTATTGAGAAATTACCTTCCCCTACTAATGTTAAAGGCATTATAAGTTTCCTTGGGCTCGCTGGTTTTTATAGAAGGTTCATTAAGGACTTTTCTAAAATAAGCCAACCATTATGTGATTTGTTGTATAAAGATGTTCCTTTTGATTTTAATGAAAAATGTTTGCATGCTTTTAATACTTTCAAAGAGAAACTTGTCACTGCACCTATTGTAGTTTCATCGGATTGGTCTTTACCATTTGAGATTATGTGTGATGCTTCTGATTTTGCTGTAGGGGCAGTTTCAGGGCAAAGAGTGGCAAAGTCTTTGCATGTGATTTACTATGCTAGTTTAACTCTGAATGATACACAAGTAAATCACACAACCACTGAAAAGGAACTCTTAGCTGTAGTTTTTGCATTAGATAAATTTAGATCATACATTGTAGGGTTTAAAGTTATTGTACACTCTGATCATGCAGCTTTGGGATACTTGTTAAATAAACCTCAGGCTAAGCCTAGGCTTATCCGATGGGTTTTGTTGCTTCAAGAGTTCAATGTAGAGATTAAAGACAAAAAAGGGAGTGAAAATTTAGTGGCTGATCATTTATCTAGACTCCTCCCTAATGAAGGAACTCTTGGTCAAAATTCAAGTAATGCAATTGTTGATTCTTTTCCGCATGAGCAGCTATTTGTAGTTGAAAAAGTACCATAGTATGCGGATATTGTTAATTATATTGCATGTGGTATTTTAAGATCTAACTTATCTTTCCAAGAATGGAAAAAATTTCTTCATAATTGCAGGTTTTACTATTGGGAAGATCCTTATTTGTTTCGAATATGTAAGGATGAAGTTATTCGATGATGTGTGCCAGAGGAGGAACAAATGAGTGTACTTTCTTTTTGTCATGAGCTTCACTGTGGGGGACATTTTAAAGGTAAGAAAACAGCAGAAAAAGTCCTTCAGTCAAGTTTGTTTTGGCCATCTTTGTTTAAAGATGCACATTATTTATGTTTGCATTGTGATAGATGCCAAAGAACTAGCAATATTAGTAAGAGGAATGAAATGCCTCTTACCAATAACTTGGTGGTTGAAATTTTTGATGTATGGGGAATTGATATCATGGGGCCTTTCCCTAAATCCCTTGGGTATGAGTACATTTTGGTGGTAGTTGATTATGTATCAAAGTGGGTAGAAGCCATACCCACTCGAACATGTGATGCTAATGTGGTTATTAAGTTTGTGCAGGACTTTATTTTCAGCAGGTGTGGTACCCTTAGTGCTATTATTAGTGATGGAGGAAAGCATTTTTGTAACAAAATTTTTCATAAGCTCATGAAGAAATATGGCATTACTCATCGAGTAGCAACTCCATATCATCCACAGACTTCAGGACAAGTAGAGACTAGTAATAAACAAATAAAAGGAATCCTGTAGAAAACTGTCCGAACCACGAGGAAAGATTGGGCTACCAAGATAAATTATGCACTTTGGGAATACCGCACTTCATACAAAACTCCACTCGGTATGAACCTGATAAGTGCTTAATTGAATACATTATACTATTTGTTCTTAATTTATTTTATCCCTAAATTGAGTTTGATTTGTTTTGTTTAGTGTTTTTCCAGAGTTCGTTTATAGGAATTTCATGTTTTAGGTGGCCATGAATCAAATTTATTGAAATCATGAAGATAAGACATTAATTCGAGGCATTTTGGGATAGAATTGAAGAAAAGTTTTGAAGATCAAATGCAGAATTGGTGTATTGACAGCTTTGAAAACCTTGGAGTATTTTGAGTATAACTTGAGCTACAAATGTCCGATTAAGGCAATTTAGGTGTCGTTGGAAAGCTAAGAAAAAGATATACAAAAGTTATGAAGAAACCAAATCCTAATTCAATTTTCTTCAAATGGTACGCCCAGAAAAGTTATGGGCGTACCATGGAGATAGAATTGTGAGCCCATGGTACGCCCATAAATGGTACGGGCGTACCATTTCAAAAAGTGGGCATACCATGGACATAGAAAGCTCAAGATTTGGTATTCCCATATTGGTATGGGTGTACCATCAATGACCTAGGTATACCAATGAAGAATTTTGGCCAATTTTATGATAAAAATCGATTCTGATTGATGAAGAAAAGGAGAGATTTTGGGGAGTTTGAAACCCTAGCCTTATGGCTAGGAATTTTAGGTTCCTTTAGGGTCTTAGATAGTTTAGGAACTTTAATTTTAGAGAGATTGAATTGTAAATTAAAGATTAAAGATCCATATTTGTATAGATTTGAAGTTGGAAATCAAGGATTGAAGGAGGAGATTTCTACACATCATCTATGGATGGTTTGAGTTTTCTTATTTCTTCTCTCTTTTATTTTTCATCTTTAATTTCTATCATGAACTGATTGTATCTTATTTAGATATTGATGAACCCTAATTATTGATTGAATGGATTAAATAATTTAAGTTTTGATTAATTTCATCTTTGATTGTCTTGTTTCTATGATTAATCTCTTTTATTCTAATTAATAATTGCTAGCTTGTTAATTAGATATTGTTTCCATGTTAAATGAGTAGAGATACCTTAATATGGATTGATCACTCATAGGGATTAAGGATTGATTAGGGTGCTAGAGATAGACCTACAAAATCCTTTGGTGCTTTGTTCCTTATTCTTAATGCATGACTTATTTGATTGTGTTTGAGAAGAGATTCCTTGCACTCTACTTAGGAATTAGGGATTAAATCACTCAAGAGAAGTTTTAGTCTAAATTAGTGGAACGCCAATTCAATGCATTATATGGTTAATCAATTCCATTGTTCATGACATTTATGAGAGGCTAGAGGGATTCATATCTAGATAGCTTTATTCTTGTTTATATCTATCAACCTTCTCAAGTTTTAGTTTAGTTTTAGTTTTAGTTTTAATTATCCTAAATTGGTTGTTCACTATACAATAGTCAAAGTTTGCGCTAGTAATTATAAGCATTCCTCGTGGGAGACGATACTTACTCATCATTTTATTACTTGATAACGACCTGTGCACTTGCAGTTGTTAGTGTGCATTTCGGCACATCAGAACCCTTATCATCTTATGTTTGGCAAAGCTTGCCATTTGCCTATGGAATTGGAGCATAGGGCATACTGGGCTATTAAGTTGTTGAATCTTGATCTTGATGAAGCTGGCAAAGAAAGAAAACTGCAACTTTCTAAATTGGAGGAGCTACGAAATGAGGCTTATAAAAATGCAAAAATCTACAAGGATCGCACTAAACGTATGCATGACAAAAACCTCATTCGTAAGAACCTTGAACCAGGAATGAAGGTTTTATTGTTTAACTCTCGGTTAAGATTATTTCCAGGTAAGCTAAAATCAAGATGGAGTGGCCCTTTTGTGGTGGAGGAAGTATTTCCTTATGGAGCTGTTAAGTTGCTTAACTCTAAAACGAATGAGACGTTTAAGGTGAATGGGCAAAGAGTCAAGCCGTATTTTGAGGGGATTTCTGAGGTAAAAGGAATTGAGAGTCTTCGATTCGATGACTCTCTAATTTCATAAGGAAAGGTAGAAAACGTCCAGCTAAATGACGTTAACGAAGCGCTTTTAGGAGGCAACTTATATATTTTCTAAAAAAAAAAAATTTTGGACAGTAGCCCATTTGAAATGCACGGCCATGTAGAATGGCTGTGCCAAAAAATATATATATATATATATGAAAAGAGACAGAATGGGAATTGAAATGCACGGCCGTGCATCACATTACGCATGGCCGTGCACTGCATTTTTGATATTCGGGTTTCACCCTTTAATTTCCATTTTCCCATTTTCCTTTCATCTTCTTCCCCACATTCTCTCAACCAAAACCCTAGCCACCATACCCATATATCCAAAGCTCCACCAAAGACCTCAATCCCACTTACCCACTCCATTTTCACTTCAAATTCTTGAAATCATGTCTTATAGAATGAAAATGGTGGCTTAAAAGAGAGTCATAAGGAAAAGAAGTGCAAGTTCAAGCCATGAGGAATCTCCACCTTCACCACCACCTTAAGCTCCAATTCCTACATACCCAGAAATTATTTTCGCCAATCTCGATCAAGAAGCAAGGTATATTGTTCTTAGTGCTCGTAAAATTACCCCTTCTAAATTTATTGATATGGAGACTTTGAGAATTTTGGGGTGGTATGATCAAATTAAGGATTCTTTTGAAGGAATGGGTAGTGGGTCTTGGAATTTTGCTCAAATTAATGTACCCACTTTTAAGGAGCCTACTTTGGAATTTTTAAGTTCTTTTTCTTATAAACTTCCAAGACCCGATTGAGACTTTGGTGGATTAGTGCATTTTCGTCTTGCAAATAGGGATTTTTCGATGAATGTAACGAAATTCAATGGTTTGTTGGGTCTTGATTTAGATAGAGCTAGTTATGGTGCCCCACCGGAATTTAATCCTCTTGAAGTTTGGAAGTCTCTTAGTGGTCATGATGATTATAACCCGAGACTGTCCAAAGCTTCTGAGCTAACGGACCTTGTTCTTCGTTACATTCATCGTGTTCTTGCAAGTTCTCTTTTTGGTTGAAAGGATAGTCCCGGAGTGGTTAATAGTACTGAAATATATTTTCTTGATTGCA
>CATKHJ010768762.1:0-15090 GCA_949750685.1 Vernicia montana | reverse complement strand
TTTGTTAAGTACCTTTTAGCCACTGACACTTTATAATGTTAAGCTCCTCTGCCTAAAGAAAACTTGATAAATTTACATGCATCTTCTTATTTATGAACAATGAACTGAAGGTTTCTGTGATAGTATCACAGGCTTAAACTTCCTCTCTCTGTTATTATAGCAGTCAAAGCTCACGCGTTTGGAGAGCCTGAGGAGCAAAAGATCTTCTGAGGTATTAAAGATTCTTGGCCATCATTTTGGATCCTGAGACTTTGTCATCCCTTTGATCTTCCATGATTTTAACCACTAAACATCTTACATAGCTCAGAATTTATTGGATTTTTTTCATTGAATTTAGAGCTACAAACAATGGGGTAAGTAAGTCCGATCTCAGATTAAAACAAAAACTTCCAACCATTGATTCACCGGAGCTTTATAAAAATATTAAAATATGGCTCAAAAGCCTAAATGCTGGTAGCTCCACATATTATCTTATCCTATGTGATAATAATGTTAGGTATATTTAATAAGTCATTTGAGAAACCCTAAGTTTAGCTGATTATACATTGGGAGAATTAACCACCAGTAGATGCGTTCAAACTTGGAACAGAACAAGTATGCTTGCTTACATTATTACAGTTGGATCCCAATGAACTCAACAAATCAAAAATGCAAGCCACCATTTTACCATGTACATAAACATAAATGGCCCACACTTCACCTTTTGATCTGGAGTTTGAATTTTTTGGCATCAGACACAATATAACCTGTTTTCTGTACCCATTACTCATAAGATTCACCCAAATCTCTCTCTTTTTATGAGTTGATTTACAGTAACCACGAGATATGCAAGGAAAAGTAATTCTTGCAAAAGCTAGTGGCATTTCTCCCCTCTTCCCCCCACCCCACCCCCCTAAAAAAAAGGTACAAATATCCACTATATACTAGCTAGTAAAATTCTTGCTCTAGTTGCCCAATACCCCAGCGGAAAGTGGTAACCATAATGGCTCCTCTCCAGCTCCTCCTCCTCCTCCTCCTCCCCCTTGTTCTCAGCTCTTTCCAAAAAGCTTCGAGTGTTGGAGTAAACTATGGCACTCTTGGAAACAACCTCCCATCACCAAAGAAAGTAGCTCAGCTCCTCCAATCCACACTCATTGACAAGGTCAAAATCTACGACAGCAATCCTGAAATCCTCGAGGCCTTTTCTAACACTGGAATAGACCTCATTGTTGCTGTAGAGAACTACCATGTAGCAAATATAAGCTCTGACGTATCAGCGGCCGACGAGTGGTTTGCCAGCCGTGTAGTGCCCTTCATTCCAGCCACTTCCATAGTAGCCATAGCAGTAGGAAATGAGTATTTAACCACAGATCCTGACCATTTACGCCCAAATAATCTAGTCCAAGCTATGCAAAACTTACATGCCGTGCTAGTAGCACGTGGACTCGACCGTAAAATCAAGGTCACAACCCCACATAGCATGGCTGTTCTTGCTTCCTCATTTCCTCCTTCAGCTTCCACTTTTGCCACTACTCTCATGCCAACCATGACCTCCATAGTAGGATTTTTAGCTGACACTAGTGCTCCCTTCATGGTCAATGCCTATCCATATTTCGCTTACAGAGACAATCCTACTTCGGTTAGTCTCCAATATGCCTTACTAGGGAATGCTACTGGAGTCCGAGATCCTATGGGGTATGTCTATAACAATATGTTAGATGCACAAATTGATGCTGTTAGATCAGCCATCAATGCACTAGGTTATGGAAATCAGACAGTTCAGATTACAGTATCAGAATCTGGTTGGCCGTCTAAGGGTGATCCTGGCGAAAATGCAGCTACACCGGATAATGCAAAGACTTATAATACAAGATTGATTGAACGTGCAGAGTCTAATAAAGGGACCCCAATGAAGCCTAAGGATAAAATAGAGATATTTGTGTTTGCTTTGTTCAATGAGAACAAAAAGGATGGTGGTGTTAGTGAAAGAAATTTTGGAATTTTTAATGGGGATGGATCTAAAGTATATGATGTGGATTTGAGCTGCCAGTTTTGTAGCAATGGAGGGACAATCGAGTTCAGTGAGAAAGTGTCAGGTGGAGCAAGAGGTCCTTCAGTTTGGTGTGTGGCAAAGCCACATTCAGATGAGAAGGTGCTTCAAGCTGTGTTGGACTTCTGTTGTGGACCAGGTGGAGTAGATTGCAGAGAGATTTATGAAAGTGGAGATTGTTTTGCACCAGACAAGCTCCATGCACATGCATCATATGCCATGAATGCTTATTATCAAATGCATGGGAGAAACTACTGGAACTGTGACTTTAAAGGCACTGGACTTGTCACCTTCAGTGATCCAAGTAAGTTCATATGCATATATGTGAATAACATTGACTTTTGTTTTTTAGCTATTTGTGTTAATTATAATCTTTCCCTTAATTAATTTGCTTTTCATTGCTGATCAGGCTATGGTAAATGCCGGTACCCTCAACAGTGACACAGCAGCAAGGAGTGGAGAAGTACTATAGCTATACCGTGGTTTGCAGCTAACATTGTAATGTTTGGCAGTATTGTTTTTGGAGGAAAACATTGTATGTTTGGTTACTTTGGTTAAAGCCTAAACTTTTTATAAAAAAAAAAAAAAATTGGTTGGTTGGTTTTCATTACAGATTTTGAATGTTTTGTTGTGTTTTGTCTGAAAAAAGAGCCTTAAAAAAAAGTGTCTTTTTTTGGGGGAAGAAGATAAAGAAGAGCACATGGTGAAGCAGATGATGTCTCCAAAATCAAAGGCTTTTTCTGTTTTTGGGTTGAAAAATTTGTTGCCCTTTGTTGGGGAGGGGAATCTTTCTTGGCTAATGCCTTTTCGTGTTTCTACTTTCTCACCTTGGGGCCAGTTTCTGTAGGGACGTTCAAAAAGATTGGGCCCTTAGAAAATAGATCAAATACTAAGTCCAAAATTCATGATGGTGGATTCACATATAACATATAAAGCAACATGTTAATGAATATCAGAGATTGAAGATGAGTCAAATGCGAATCCAATGTGTTTTTGCATTATTTGGAAATCAGTCTGGCAGCAATGGCTCTATCATACCACACCCTGTATTTCCAAAATATGGCGTACATTGCACACCGATCCCAAATGCTAAAATACTAGCGGATAATAGCATATTTTCGTAAAATTTATCCCAATACACATGCACACAAGTTCACAGAATAAACAAGGGAGAGGCTCTCATGTGTCCAAACTATGGCTGTCCTCGTTCATCTTCCCTTTATAATTAACAATTCCATTAGATTCTCATTAATTGAGACTACCAAGTAATTCCAAAACCAAAAAATCAGTATTTTTATCATCCATTATCTTCATAATTTGTTATTGGTGGATTTTAAGCTTAACCAAACTAACCCCGTGAGTATCTCAATTTACAAGTACCATCATAAAAAAGGCAACAAAAACTAAGACTTCATTCACATGAAAACAGTTTTGTATTAGCTCTGGTGTTCACTATACAATTTTATAGCTTTTAAAAGCAGATTCCTTTATAAGGATAATGACAATTCTGTGTGCTTAAATTCCTACAAAATGATTTTGTGGACATATTACAAACATTTTAGAAGGTCATACCATATGGACTTGAACTGATGCATGCATAATCACACAATAAGGGCTTGTCTATTGTAATGAAATAAACAGAATTAACTGCTGAGGTTGATGTTACTCCCTCAAGTCATTTCTATTCCTTTTATCTTGGGATTCCTTTCCAACTCCGCATCCCTATCATTCTCAGATAATGATTTATCCAACTTTCTTCTCTTATTTTTGCTCCTTGACTGGTCTTCTCTCTCATCCATTAATGATAATAGCCTATGAAGACGCCTAGAGTGTGAGTTACCTTGACTATGGGAAGCAGATTCTGCAGGGGGAGCGCGACATAACTGGCGTGTAATTTGGAAAAAGTAAATTAACAGAGACAAGAAGCAAGCTAGCCCGCAAATGAGAAAGAGGCCCCAGAAGCTTTTCAGCTCAAGTCTATCTGATTCAAGTTCAGATGTATCTGAACTGCAACCACTATGCATTAGCCACTTGTCATGGATCCTTTGAAGATCACCATTCTCTGATAGTGCAAGAATTGCAGTTGACAGATCAACAGCTAAGGGTGAGTCCCGTGGAAATGCCTGGTACACCAGAAAATACAAATGAGAAGGAAAAAAGAACGAAAAAATGAAGCTTGAGTAACAATTATTGCATTTTACATGACACCTAAAATAAGTAGACCATGCTACCACATTTCTTCCAACATCTTGAGTGGTATAAACCTATTTAAGTACTATTGCACCATTTAGTTGAAAATATTATGTAATATTCCATCTTGTGCCCAGCGATACTAAACAAAAATCAATTGGATGATCGTATTCATCTATTGTATAGTGATAGATTATGCATGCCATGTTAGATGTATGCTTCTGATTTCAGACAAAAAAAGGACAGAACAACCAGAGAATAGGTACTCACAAAACCCCAGCCACTTTTTGTAAATTCTTGACCTACAATCCTGAATGTGCACTGGGTTGAAAGGAAAAGTTCAACATAAGGAAGTTCGTCAACCACAGCAGCAACACCCCCCTCCTTTTTAGGACCACGTTGGAGAGCTTTCACATATTCTTCAGGTGATCCAAGGGCAACAAGCCTAGATTTAGATATTCCAAGTTCCTCACTCAAATAATACTCCGCAAAAGAACCCACTTGGTATCCTATGGGTTCATCGCTTTCCTTCAAGCTTTCAATCCCTTTGATAGGAGAAGATAACTGCTGCACTGTGAGTATTGATGTCAGACTTGCAGTGTAGCTTGAGTTTATTATTAAAACCACAAAGAGCCATATAATTAGCACAAAGCGACCCAGGGTGCTCACAGTGTTTTCTCCTGCAAAAGGAAAACAGAAATCAACTCTATCAAATTAATTAATGGTGCGGCCTTGTGCCCCAACAGCAAGCATAATATCCTGGAAAAAGTTATGACTTTTGACTTACTATGGGCAAAAAATAGAGTTGATAGGCTGAACCTGCAGCATTAACAAACAAGAGATGGATCAGATGATATTAGGGATCAAATGGTGATTATCTTAGTAATAATTTAAAAAATCTCTTCAGCAAATGGTTCATTCTATTGCCAGTACACAAATCCAGAAACTTAGCAACATGTGATCCATTCAGCAAATTACCACAAGTTGGCAAATATCATAACAAGATATTAACTTAAAGAGCTCACCATAAAATGGTTATAATTTGTCTTTTAGGTGAGCCCCTGAACTCATCATTTATCCTATGCTCCAGAATCCATACAACTGTGCCAACAATGAGAAAGAAACTGGCAGTGATGATCCACATAAGTAGACTAAATGGCCGTAGGAAAGCCCAGGCCCCTGAATTCAACTTCCTAAATGGTGCCACGACAACCAATCCAGATGCTACATATGGTTGAGTAAAATCCAGGATTTTTGTTCGATTTGTGACAATAGCAATATCACCAACAACACCATCAAGGGACTGCAACAAGAATATGAGATATTCAGCCAATGGAGAAAAAAAAAAAAAGATTCCACACAAATTTAAATTTCAAACAAAAAATTTATAAATGTAGTACTCACACCCGCAGTGATCAAATTCACAAGCTCTGTGTAGCTTGGGTTTGCTTTACCATCTCCAAAAGGGATAAACTGATATGGAACAGCATATGGTAACAAACTTACAGCAGCTGTAAATACATCTATAGAAAAACCCTTGAACATGTCAGTCCCTTTCACTTGTGATACAAATTCCTTGAAACTGACCCGAATCGGCACACCAATTCTCAATTGCTTCCCATTGTTGGGAAAAACCCATCCGCGGGGCTTTGTTAATGTCTCTCCAGGCCAAATAACACTGTACAATCGCTGGTTTGCACTTGAACGATTTGGTGGTTTCATATAGAGTGTCTCAGGAGGCACAATTGATAAACCTGAATAATTGGACCAGTAACCAATCTGTCTAAACCCAGTTCCAATCACATTTATAACATCATACGCAGGAAGAATCCGAGATCTGTCTGAATCAAACTTTATATGACCTGTTAAACCAACAAGATCACTCTTCAAAATGTTCTTCAACAGGAGTCTTCCATCATTAAAAATACTCATTGCGTCAAGATGAAGATTACCACCTTCTGCAGCACGCAACCTGGAATCATTAGAAAATGAGATAATCCCACCCTGATCAAAAAATGCATCAATAGCATGAGCAACCAGCCAGACAGAATCATAAGCATAAAGCCCATAAGAACTCAGCCCTGGAGAACTACTGGTCAACTTGCTCCACCTAGAGGAAAAAGATCTCTTTCTATCTGAATCTGGTGTGTGTTGACGCAAAGCAAGAACTCCTTGCATTGTGTTCATGGTCTCATAAGATAGAGGAGAAGAAGACTCTAAAACAGATGAGAGCCAATCTGTGGCTATCCATACATACCCATTACCCATCATGCCAAGATATTTTGCCACAGAAAATACTTCAAAACCCAACTTCGGAATGACATGAAGAACAACAATTCGAGATTCCATTAATGCAACCTTAACAAGAAGATCCATTATGTCTCCCCGATTGACAGCAGAATCTGGTTGAATCCCCACCTTGTAAGAGATTTTACATTGCCTCTTAGCAAGTTTATCACTTAGAGCTAATATGCCATTTCGTCCATAATCATCATCAATAAAAATGGCAATTAGCTGCTTCCAAGCATAATAATCAACTATCTCAGCTATTGCAGCCATTTGGTATAAATCACTTTGTGCTGTCCTAACAAAAAAGGGGAATTGGAGTGAGTTAAGAGTGGGGTCTGTCGCTGCAAATGATAATAGAGGAACTTGGAGTTCATTTACAACATGGGATATGATATGAGCAACTACAGAAGATTGCGGGCCTATAATGGCGATGACATCAGTCTCCATGAATCGTAAAGCTGCCACAAACACAATATATTAAAGCGTACAATTAAAATTCATTCTGGCCAATGCTATGCAGTTAACTACGCAAGTTAGGCAATATAAGGTGAAGAAGCAGGTAGTCACTCACCTTCAACCATCCCTGTAAAGCCACTGCAGTTGGAGTTGTGCAGTGTGATAGCGAGTCTGGTTCCATGCAGGATGCTAGAATTCGCATTTACATCTTTAACAGCTTCCTCAATGGCAATCTTGGCCACTCTCCCAATGGTAGAATCAGATGAAAAGATGGCTCCAATATTCACAACAGCAGGTCTTGAAGTGGCATTCCTACTGTAGCCACTTGAAAACAGTACAAAGAAAACAGAGAGAAATGAAACAAGCACTACAGCATTCATTTCAGATCAACAGTACAGTTATCCTCACGCGGCCCAAATGAATTTACTCACTGATATTGCCAGATAATTTGCACTCAATTGAGTCATGGGTTCTAAAGAGAAGAAAAGCAGAACCTCATCAGCAATTTTGACAACAGAAATTTGCAAAGATACTAATTAGCTAAGAATATAATTGTGCAAACACTGAATTTAAATAACTAATCAATCACCAAATTACAGCCTTCATTGCTGAATAAAACTAGTGACAAGAAGCAGAAAACCAGAATTCATCAATCATAGAAATAAAATTATCAACTCAAACTTTACATATTATAACAGTCATGTCAACTTTGTGCTTCATCTTTTGGTAATTAAGACACACTGACCATGTCTCATCAACCAATCAAGCAGTGAAGAAGAATATAAAGGGCATAAAGGGGAGGGGAAAGGGAAAAGAGGGAAACACAAAGGGAATGAGAAATCCAGCACTTGAATATGATAGGTAGCAAAAAAGAGAATCAGATTCTCCGTTCAAATTAAAAACCTAAAAGCCATATTTAAAATACGAACAAAATGACACCGAAATTACCAGGAAAAGAATGTTCGTGAAACCAATTATTATCCTTTTCAAATTACAACCCATTTGCTCTTTGATGCAATTAAGACAACCAAGTTCCATGAAATAAGTGGAGGAGAAAAAACAAGGAAGCAGTTTTGAAGAGCAAAGATCCAACACTGGAGTAGAGCACCAAGCAGCGACCTTTCACCCTGGAAAAAGACAAATAAGCTACTATCATTTTACAAATTATACTCAAGAGTTTCATCAAAACAATGAAAAAAACAAGAAACTAAAGATTCACGTGAAGCAAAGTGGGAATTAACTTGGTTAAGGGACATGTATTTTACACTTTCTGAAATTTTTCATTTTGCAAGAAACAAATAGAAATATTTGCAATTCATATTGATTATGACAAAAAAAAAATTACCACTAGATTACCATTTAAAAAAAAAAAAAAAGCTCAATCCATGCAAAAGTTTTGTTCTTTAAACATTGGTCATGTGCTCTTTCATTACATTAATCACTTAATAATTTTATTTTATTTTTTCAAAAAAAAAAAAATAATAAGGCAAGCAGCTGTATAAAGCATAAACCATGAAAAGATCAAAGACCCAGATGACAAACTCACTAAAAAACGAAAATTCAAGGCGGCTACAGGATAAAGATGAATCGGGTGACAGCTTTAAATAATCTAATCTGATTGGTGTAGTACAAGTCTATACAAGTTCAACCAAAGAAAAAGACCAACACTAAACAAAAAAAATAAATTGAAAAGCTAACGTGAATGAGAAAAAGAATAAGAACTTACTTGTAGGAGAGACATACACTTGGCTTTTTTGAGTTTTGAGAATATATTGTTGATCGGTGAGATGCTTTCTGTTCTTGATATTTCAGTTTGTTCTCAAAGAGAAAGTTATTCCGGTAATATTTGTTGTTAAATTTAAATTCTCATTATAATAAAGTTAGTTACTAAACCAACCGACTCATCATACTACTCTAATTTCTAATATTCACTTGAATTTCGTCACAAAATATGAATTCATATAATAAAATTAAGTCAGAATATTAAAATACTATTTAACTGGTGTCTTAATCTAATAATTAAGTCAGACTATTAAAATTAATGCAATAATTAAAAAAAAACTTAATTATAGTATTTTTTTGTTATATTATATTTAAATTTTTACTCTATAAAATTTTTTAAATGGAAGAGGAGTATTAAAATTAAATATTTATTTTGAGAAACTAATTTCTTGATTATCTAATTATTATATAATTAAAATTAACACGTTGATACTTTGATTATTAAACTATTAATCTAATGGATTAAAATTCAGACATTAGGTATATATAACAAAATTATAGGAATTATTAAATATAGTTAATGTATTAAATGCAATATGTGCATTAAATTTCTCTTTTTTTTTTTTTTTTTTTTTTTGTTAAAAGCAAAATTGGCATAAACAATGAAGGGAAAGGAAAATAATAAATGCGGGTTGATTATGATGTTTTTGGAATAAATTTCCACCACAAATATTTTAAAATAAATGGACACAGACGTTAAAACCAATAACCATGTTTTTTTAATTGGTAATAATAGGCCAATTCATAAATAATCATAATTTGCTATTACTATAAAGAGAAAAGTAATAATTTGCATAACTTAAAATAATTATTAATATTTTGTTAAGTCAACTTGTTTTTTAATTTTAAAATAAAAAATACTTATTTTCATAACTAGTTTTTATTCTAATTATTTTTTTTTCTTGCAAATTTTATGTATTTATAAAATATATAATTTATTTAACAAAAAAAATAAAGTATATATTTTATAAATCTTATTTAATTATATTTATCATATTAAAAAAAATTAAAATTAAAATCAAACCAAATAGAACATACTGTGATATAATACTAATTTTTTATTACATATTTTATGTGATAGAATTTAGTTGAATTAAATTCTGTTCATAGAGTTATATAATATTTAAAATAAATCATTAAAATGATAAAATTCAATTAACTTTTTTAAAAATAAATTTAATTAAATTATGAAGTTTAAAATAATTGAAAAATAAATTGAATTTTACATAGTGTTACTGTTACATTTTGTTTATATTTATAATAAGGTAAAATTTCGATGTTTTTAGCTTTTAAACAATGGACTCACAACACAAGACATATTTGATGTACATCCTAGCAAAATTCCATTTTAAATTTTTAGGGATTTTTAATTCTTATAAAATATCTTATTTTAATCCTTAAAAATTGAATTTTTTTTATTAGAAAAATTCCTAAACATTAAAAATTAAATGAAATTATTTTAAAAATTATAAAATATAAAAATCAAAAGAAAATTGATATATAAATGGTATATTTCATCTAAATTTGTTCGTGAATGGATTTTTGAATATCAATTTATAAAGTTAAAAATTTGAATACTATACTCTATTCATAATTAGGACTGAACACGGTTTGATTCAAGTTGTTATTAGCTTAAAAATTAATACCGTACCAAATTAAAATTTTCGATACAATTCTCTTACTAAGTCTCAAATTTCTTACAATACAATATTAAAACACTTCGGTATTTCTATAATACAATACTAAAACAATTCAATATTTTGGTTTGATCCAGTATTTTCGAGTATTGTGATCAATCATATGCCTGAAATTTAAATTTTGATGGATTTTATTAAAACTGTATTATATATATTTCAATTAATATATAAATAATGTTAAAATTCGATTCAGTATCAATTCAACACGGTTTAACTCAATACAATTTTCGATTTGGATATAAGTTAAAAATTAATATCGCACTAAATTAAAATATTCGATACGATTCTCGTTCTAAATCTCAAATTTATTACAATACAATACTAAAATAATTTGATATTTCAATTCAATTCGGTATTCCTAAATACCGTTATTAGACCTACCATAATCATGTCTAAATTTTCACGGCATGAGCGTTGCATAGTTCAAAAGAACATGGGTTTCAACATCCAATTATTTTTATGAATTAACAGCACTAAAGCCAAATAAAAAATAAAAAAAAGTCAGGCAGGTGATAATTTGGAATCATTAGGAATGGCATGGTGGGATATATATGCAAGTTTGTGGCCGAAAAAAAAAAAAAAGGTGTTTGATAAACTGAAAATTAAGTATTGAATAAAATAAGTGATATAATTTTTAATTAGTAAAAATATTTAAAAAGTTTAATCAATTATTGCTTTTAGTATAAATTTTAAGTTAGAAATTTTGATTTATTATTTTAAGCGTTTTTGACTTAATTTAGACTTTTAAAACGTAATTATCAAACAAATTTAAAACAATTAAGTGTTAAAAATTTTAATTTTAAGTGTTAAATAGTGTTATCAAATATCACTTAAGTAAAGGGTATTAAAATGCATATAAGTTGACAAGTGTTGAAATTTATTTACATAAAATTAATTGATTTGTACTATATATAACACCCACATACTAATAAATCTTTTATATATATTATCATTATTTAATGTGAGATTCATTTTCCAATAAAAAAAAAATTCCTTCCATTTATTTTTCGTGAAAATCAACTAGTCAATTAATGAGTTTAGCTTTAAAAAAAAATGTATTAAAATGATTTTCAGAATTAAGATGTGAATGTTAATTAGAATTAAATTTTCTTTAAATAGAAAAAGAAAAAAAATGAAAACCAACAAGTCAAGCCGAGAAATATTTTGATTGACAAGCGGAAACTCTTTCCTAATTCCCATTCCCACGAAAAGGAAACAAAGAACCAAAACAAGGGGAAGGGAGGATTGAATAATATGAAAGCAACATGGCTCAAGAAAATCACGTGCAAAATCTTGGACATATATAAGGTTAGAAAAGCAACGTACATTTGATGAAGGAAAGAATATATAAAGCAGATGATATTATGATTTATGATGGTAATGGAATAAAATGACCCAACCCTACAATTTCATTAGAATATAGGGAAATTTTCAAAACCAACCAAAAATTGAAAAAAAAAATAAATATCTTTTATACAGTTTAAAAAATTTTATTGCAAAAATATCATTTCTAACTTCAAAATGAAACGTCACCAGAAAACCTTTGAAAAGTCATTTGATTGCTCCAGCTACTCCCAAATGCTTGACTCTATGCCGTCATCCTTTTTTCGTGTCTTGATATTGTTGCTGTGAACATCTTTTATCACTTCATAAGATATCAAATCAATTGGCAAAATGTATTTAGCCCATAATCTTGTAATTATCTGTACTAATAATAATAATAGTAAAAACCTCTATCTCTCAGTCAATATTTTAATAAAAAGAAAATTCATTTATTCATAATATTAAAAGTAAAAAGCTATTACAAAGATATACAACATTTAACTAAAAAATGAATTAAAATATGTTATTTTTAAAGTGACCAATATATTTATTTATTTCTTAAAATTCTATAATTAGATCTTATCCTCATCTTTGCAAAGTCCACATCCCGACACAGCAAAATTTCAATTTTCAACAAGTTGACATGTATGGTATATGTTAAGTATATGTGTATTTTAATATACAATTGGTATATAACTAAATATATATTTCGTATAAATTTGGTATACGTTTGGTATATGTAACTATTATATATATATATACATATTGCAAATTTGAAAAAATAATTAAAAATATAAACTAACAGTAAATGGTATACATATATTAAAATTTGGTATACGTTTAGGATCTGCAACTATTTTAATATATACAAATTACAAATTTGTAAAATTAAAAAGATATATAAACTAACAGTAAATGGTATACGTATGCTAAATTTTGCTATATGTTAAATATAAGTTTGGTATCTGCAACTATTTTAATATATACATATTGCAAATTTTAAAAATTAAAAATATAAAATAACAGTAAATCGTATACGTATACAAAAAAAAAAAAATAGTAGTTGTTCTGTATATGTTTGGTATTTGCAACCACTCTATATATACACACATATTGTAAATTTGAAAATTTTAAAAATATAAACTAACAGTTAATTAGCATTAAATCCAAATATTTAAATTTCAATTACTGAGAAACAAAACACATGAAATTAGCATTAGGATTTAATATTGCCATTAATAATTTCCTTCGTTAATTTGACTATCATTATTTACATTTGCTTAATTATAATTTATAATTTATAAACATGGCTTTAGGCAAGAAAAAAAAAATACTTATAAACGTGGCCTTTTACATTTTTCCCACAATTAACCAACAGACAAGCAGATGATAAGACATTTGAAAGAACCAAAAATCAACCTTACTATAGCAAGTGTAATGAACAACTCATGCTACAAACAACCAAACAAAAAAGGAGCTGAAAATAGAAGGCCTTAAATTTGATCACTTTAACAGCAAGAAGTCCAAGCGCAAAAGCACTCCTTTTCTCCACCTCATGCGCTAAAGCAGTTCCATCTCCACATGCCGTTGGCGATTGACATTGATACTCTGCCTCAACTGACCATTCTCATTATGCAATAGGCTCACTTCACTAATCAAATCCTGAGCTCCAGTCCAATTTATATTCTTTAAAGCAGCAATAGCTCTTCCTCGACATAAAATGCAACAGTCTATCGGCCCAAATTCGCCATCCCAATGAAGTGTCCTCGAAGCAAGTGCCCATGGCCCCAGCGTCACACATTCCCTTTCATCTCCACTTCCTATGCTCCAAAACAGTATCATCCTCTGGGTTCTTTTGAATTATAATCAGAATCATATCCTGAGGAGAAAATGTTGAACCTTGCTAAAAAAAAAAACAGAAGAAAAATATTTGACATGGGATTTTTTGCGTTGTCAATTAATTGAAGGTGGTGGTAGTGGAATCGAGAAGAAAAGGGCCTTTTGCTTTTGATGGGTAGTTTGGAAACAGAGGAAGAAGAAAAAGGAGGAGGGGGTTTAAGATTTGATAGAAATTGAATTGAAAGGGTAGAGGTGACTTAAATTTGGTATAGGTTAAGCTCACAAATGAATTAGATTTAATGAATTTAAGTCAACCATTGCTAAAAAGTTAGAACTAACAAATTAGGTAGTCAAGTCCAAAACCATTATATACTCATGTGTTTGTATTCTTAACACTCCCACTCAAGTGACAACTGGATTTTGAATTTCCAGTTGACCACTTGAAATTGATTCCCTTCTCTTGGGACTGGACATCCAGACGGACACCGAGTGATTGAAATTGAACCGGGTAAAGGTGACTTGAATTGGGTATAGGTTAAGTCCACAAATGAATTGAATTTAATAAGTTTGAGTGAACCATTGCTAAAAGGTTAGAACTAACCAATTAGGTAGTCAAGTACAAACTATTATATATTCATGTGTTTGTAGTGTATTTTTTCAATGTGGGATCGATTCTTAACAAGATTCAGAAAGCAACAGTGGAAAATGGTTTGATTTGATTGACTCTCACTGTGTGTCTGTTTCATTTCTTGTGGATTGGATTAGGGTTTAATTAAGCGAATATCTAAAGGAAAAGAAGGGAGGCAATAAGGAAAACGACTAAAAGAAAGAAAGGATGAAAGAAACGGTATAACAAAATAGCAACAACGTCAAAAGGTATAAAACAAAAACTGAGCATATAAATGATAATTCCTCTAAAAAACCCGCAGTAGATGTAATTTCCTCTAGAATATAATCATATAGGTGTTTTCTATGGTTACTTTGTTTTTAACAAAGTAAACCTACTTTGTTTTATTGACCATTACGAAAAAAATGGCTCTTTTACGAAAAATCATAATTTTCTTATATTTTTTTTCGTAAATTAAACTATTTTTTCGTAATTCTTCTTGATTGCGAAAAAAGTTTTAATTTTACGAAAATATAATTTATTTTGTGCAAAATAATAATTTATAAAAAAAATTTTAAATTAATAAAAAAAATAAATAATTTCGTAATTACGAAAAAAATTATTCTCTTACAAAAAATTATAATCTTCTTATATTTGTTAGCAATTCTTCTTAATTGCAAAAAAAAAATTTAATTTTACGAAAATATGATTTATTTTGTGTAAAATAATAATTTTACGAAAAATTCATAAATTAACAAAAAAAATAATAATAATTTCGTAATTACGAAAAAAATAGCTCTCTTACAAAAAATCACAATTCTCTTATATTTTTTCGTAATTTTTCTTAATTGCGAAAAAATTTAATTTTATAAAAATAT
>CATKHJ010768639.1:0-13695 GCA_949750685.1 Vernicia montana | reverse complement strand
ACAATTTGTTTGAGAATGGTGATAATAGAGGTAAGTCCTGTGGCCTTAATTCTAGGAGAATGGTGGGTTGGGATCTGCCTCCTTTAGGTTGGGTGAAGTTAAATATTGATGGTGGTGTTAGAAGAAATGTCTCAGTTGCTGGTGGTTTATTGAGAAATAGTGAGGGTGGTTGGATTGCTGGGTTCTCGCAATTGATTGAGGATTGTTCAGTGTTTGAAGCTGAATTATGGGGGTTGTTCACAGGTTTAAACCTCACTTGGTCTCTAGGGTATAGGAAAATTCAAGTGGAGATGGACTCCAAAGTTGCTATTGATAAAATATACAAGTTAGATGGTCAGGATTGCAACCTTTTTCCTGCAATTCGGGAGATGCTAAGTAGAAATTGGCAAGTGGAGTTGAGACATGTGCTAAGAGAGGCCAATCAATGTGCATATTGATTAGCAAGTCAAGCCTATAATGGAGGATTGAGGACTGAATTCTTCTATCAAGAACCTGAGGGGCTTTCCTTACTATTGCTTGGTGATGCTTTAGGTGTCACATTTGAGCATAATTAATTTGCTTTGTTTTCAGGCTCTGCCCAGATTGTTTCTACCAAAAAAACAAATAATAATAATTATAGACAAATTTAAAATTTATTTAACAAATAAAAAATATATATAATTATTTTTATTATATATTTCGTATATATTACTAAAAATATTAATTGTATATAAGCAAAAAAAATTGATATAAAATATTATCCTTAACTATTATTTTACAATCTAATTACAATTTTAATCACTGAATTATCAAATACTTTACAATTAATTTTAACTGCTAACAGCTGACTACTAGCTACTCATCGCTCATCATTGGCAGCTTACCACTCACAGTCAACCGCTACCGTTAAATTAGATCCTTAATGATGTAAAAAAAAAAAAAGAGACTCAATAAAACTTTTTAAAAAATTGTATTTACAGTCGCAGGTCAAAAACTAGTTAATGATAATTTCATAACGAGTCACCTACATGTATATAAATCGAGGCAAAATATGGCATTATATTACTTGTTATCATATTTTTAAATAACTTCAAGCCAAAAATTATTTGTTTAATTTATTATTATCATTTGTGAAATGGAAGGTCAAAGTTCCAGAGGCATGCATTGATGGAAGTAAATTACAGACTTACAGCAGACAGCACAGAAGAAAAATAGAAAATAAACCATTAATGATTTGTGCGAGTTGCCCTGCTTTCTTTCCAACTATAACAAAATTGAACCATTCCAAAAATACAAACAGGACTGGTTCAGGAGTTATACACCAATACCTTTTCGTGGATCAGGCCTCGGGTCTCAATTTTGTGAAGAAAATTGTGGATATGAGCTGAGCCTTTAGAAAATTTGACATGCCCGGCCATGAATAGGTCTGTATATCATACACCATTTGAACAAAATCCAAACTTTCCTTTCAGCCACAAGTCAAAGGATGAAGTGTATGGATAGTGATATGCGAGCATTACAAAGTCAAGGATCAATAATCCTCCTATATTGCTAAACAATATACCTTAATGAAGACATCAGAAAAGAAGCAGAACCCGAATCATCTGGGTTAAAGATGTGACCAACCTAGTAATAATGAGCACCTGCATTGTTGTAAACACAGCCCTTAGGGTATGGAACCCTTCCTTCAGCCCCTGGAGACCTCCCACCCCCAACAAACTGTGGTTGATCCCTGTAGGGCTCCAACTGATTAGTTGCATAAACTTGATGTACTTCTCCAGTAGCACCACTATAGCCTCTCACATCTTGAAAACCTGTGTTTGTGTAGTGGCTCATTCCAGATTGCTGGTGCTGCCTTAATCGTGCCTGTGATTCCTTGCTACGAGACTCTTCTCTTCGATTGGCCTGTTGAGTGCGAAGTGCTGATAACTTCTCCTGGTATCTAGTGTTGATCTCAATTATTTTCTGAAGCACAAAAATACAATATCATTTTGCATGTATTACCCCCTTTTTTTGTGTGTGTGTGTGTGTGTAAGATACAGTTTAATAGAATAAAAAATTTCTGCAAGTCATTTCTCAACAGCATCAGACATTGTTAGTTTGCTATCCAAAATTATTCTCTTGAGTTGAACATTAAACACCCTGATGCTAATGTAGCCAATTAGGACAGTTTTAATGGATGAATATTAAGTTTATTTGAAGGCTATATAAGAATAGAAAATTATGTGAATACAAGGTTTGTGAAGAGGAATCATTAAGAATCAAAATGAATCTTCCCCTCTAAAAAAAAAAAAGCTAAATAAATCTATCCTGACATTCACAATGCAAATCTTGCATTGTGAATTGTATCAGTGAACAATAGCTACCCACTTTAAACTTCAATTATTTATTTGAATACAAGGTTTGCAAAGAGGAATCATTAAGAATCAAAATAAATAAATCTAACATCCTGACATTAACAGTGCAGATCTAGCATTGTGAATGGTATCTGTGAATAATAGTTACCCAATTTAAACTTATTTTGATAGAACACCTAGGCATTGCAACTAATGTTTCAATTATACCACTCCCAGGCTTAAAAATTGAGTGTCACAATCTTAAAGAAGCTCAATTGGTGGAAAATTCTCTAATTCGTTGATTAAGTGACAGCTGAGATAAATTATCCATATATAGATCTTTCCAGCATCAGTGGTCCAACTAGGACTTGAGAATGAGATGCTTGATACCCTGAAAGATTTATTTATATCTTAGACAGACTTGCTTCATTTCTAGAAAGCTAATCTTACAAATTAATGATATATAATACATCAATCAGCAGCAAAGATGATCTAATTTGTGCAATGTGGAAGGTGATAGATTAGACTCAAGTATTGAGAAGCAGGCCCTCTTCTCAATACTAAAACAAGTTGTCTTGTACATGTGATTCTTATTTTAATTCCCGCGCCCGGATAAAAAATCAATTGATGTAACTAATATGAATTCCAAAGGATAACATGGCAGCTGACTGGTTAGCAAATCTTGCTTGCTCGCCTCAAACTTAGGTTCATGTGTCAGAGGAGCATTTTTATGGGCATGATGAGTATCATACAGATGGGTGAGAGGTGTTGTGGTGTTCCTCTCACATAGAGAAATCCACACACAACATAAATAAAAAAAAAATAATAATAAGCAATATCAAAAGCATTGAAATTGGTGCCAACAAAATGACTTTGTTGGCAAAAAATTGAAGTTGTTGCAAGTTGTCAAATTTTAGACAGCTTGCACACACGGTTTGAAAGCCTATAAAAAGGCCTCCATCCTTCAAAGTTTAGAGGTAGCCAGAAAACAATTCTCTGAAGAAAATTTTGAGAGTTTTATGTATTTTTAGGTAATAATTCCTGAAAAGGGGGAGTGGCAAAATAGTGAGAAAAATATTTTGTGATATTTTTGGGAAACACTATGAGTATTATTATTTTGGTGAAATCTCATTTTATTATTATATTGCTTCTAGATTTAATCTGGAAAAGACTCTCTTGTACCTACTATTTGTAATAGTGGAAGTTTTATTCGGAATTTGTCTCGTTGACGTAGCTCAAAATTAAGAGTGAACCACGTTAAATTGCTGGTGTTATTTTTACTGATTATTATTATTCCGCATTTTGGTATCCATGGGTCCAACAAGTGGTACCAGAGTTATTGGTTTTAATTTTTTCTTGAAAATTAAGAGTATGCTCTGTGGTTGCAGTTTTGACTGATCTTCCACATCATAAAATTTTTTTCTCGGAAAATTATTACTGTGATAGTATTCTGAGTTACTGTTCAAGCCCAGTTACTGTAGCAGTCCAGTCCGTCACTATAACAGGGTACTGTGTAAGGATATGGTACTATTCACATATACGGGTACTGTTCACATATGCTACTGTTCACCTATACGGTTCCTATAACAACTCAATAATATTAAAGCTATAGAGGCAAAGACAAGTAAAATGATCAACTTAAATGGCACAAATTACCACATATAGAGAAATAAGATGAAAGATCTCATATTTGTGATGAAATTGCATTTACTGATGTTTACTGCATGTAAACCCGAAGACAAGTCAAAAGAAGAACGAGCGTTTGAGCATGAGCAGGTGTGTGGTTTCATTCGACAGTTTGTCAAAGATAATGTCTACAACCACATCTGTAATGAGATTTACGCACGAATTTTGTGGAATAAGTTTGAGGAGCTGTATGCTTCCAAAACTGGCAATAATAAATTATTTTACTTGACAAAATTGATGTAAGTAAAATATAGAGAAGGCACGTCTGTTGCAGATCACCTTAATGAAATGCAAGGGATCGTTGATCAGTTGTCGGGAATAGGCATAAAGTTTGACAATGAAGTGTTTGCTCTTATGATACTTGCTTCTCTACTAGAGTCATGGGAGACTTTGAAGATTTTCATTACCAATTCGGCACCTGATGGTGTCGTAAATATGGAGAGTGTTAAAAGCGGGTATTTTGAATGAAGAAATGAGACGAAGATCACAAAATTCATCCTCTTCATCACAACCAGATGTTCTGGTTATAGAATCTAGAGGGAGAAGCTAGTTTAGGGGTTCAAAACCCAGAGATAAAAGCAGGGGAAAGTCAAACAAATATGCAAATGTTGAGTTCCATCATTGCAAGAAGAAGGGGCATATCAAAAGATTATGTCGAAAGTTTAAAAAGGAGCAAGAGAAGAACAAAGGCAAGAAAGAAGATAGCAGTGATGATGAACAAACAAATGTCATCAATGAATTTCACATTGTTTATGATGAGAATGTTGTCAATCTTATATCCCATGAGACCAGTTGAATGATTGATAGTGGTGCTTCTATTCACGCTACATCTCGGAAAGAATTCTTCTCATCTTACACACCTGGAGATTTTGGTGTTGTTAAAATGGGAAATGATAACTTATCAAGAGTTATTGGCAGAGGAGATGTTTGCTTAGAAATAGAGAATGACATGATTAATCATGAGAAATGTGAGGCATATTTCAGATATGCGGCTGAATTTGATTTCAGTAGGTAGACTTGATGATGAAAGTTTCTACAATACCTTCGTGAGTGGTCGATGGAAACTCACTAAAGGTTCCTTGGAGATGGCCAAAGGTAAAAAGTACTCATCACTATATGTGATGAATGCAAAGCTCTCCAGCGACAGTGTAAATGCTCTAGAGAAAGATGATGCTGTTGAGTTGTGATATAGAAGACTCGGTCACATGAGTGAGAAGGGGATGACCTATCTAGTCAGGAAGAATGTGCTATCTGGAATGAAGCAGGTGCATTTGGAAAAATGCACAGATTGTTTGGCAGGAAAGCAAAACAGAGTTGCTTTCAAAAGTTCCACTCTTTCCAGAATGAAGAATGTGTTGGATCTGATACATTCAAAGTCACTTGGTGGTACTCAGTACTTGGTGACTTTCATTAATGATCATTCAAAAGAGACTTGGGTCTACACCTTGAAGACGAAAGATCAGGTGTTACACGTTTTCAAGCAATTCCATACCCCAGTTGAGAGACAAACTGAAGAAGTTGAAGTGCATCCGGACAATCAATGGTGGAGAGTACACTGGATCATTTGATACTTATTGTAAAGAGCATGGTATTCAGCATCAAACAACACCTCCGAAAACTCCACAGTTGAATGGCTTAGCTGAGAAGATGAACAGAACTTTGATGGAGAGAGTTAGATGTTTACTCTCACATGCAAAGTTGCCTAAAATATTTTGGGGTGAAGCTCTACAGATAGTTGTATATGTGTTGAATCGCTCACCCTGTGTCCCTCTTAGGCAAGATGTTCGCTAGAAAGCTTGGTCATGAAAGGATATTTCCTATGATCATCTGCGAGTGTTTGGCTGCAAAGCTTTTGTGCATATTCCTAAAGATGAGAGATCTAAGCTTGATGCTAAAACACGACAATGTCTATTTGTTGGCTATGGTCAAGATCAATTTGGCTATAGATTTTATGATTCGGTTCAGAAGAAGCTTGTCAGGAGCCGTGATACTGTGTTTGTTGAGAACCAGACCATTGAAGATATTAACAAGATGATTAAGGATGTTCTTAACTCCAATGGTGACTCAACAGACTTGGAATTAGTTCCCCTAACAACGGTACCGAGAGAAGTTGGAGATGAATCTCAAGATGCTCAGCCTAAGACAAATGATGCTCCCATTGAAGAGGACTCAAATGATGACAATGATGATGCAGTTCATCATCAACCACCAGCACCTGTGGTTTCCCTAGTTCCATTGAAAAGAAGTGATAGAATAAGACAACCTTCTATCAGATATTCAGCAAATGAGTATGTATTACTCACTGATGGGAGAGAACCTGAGAACTTTGAAGAAGTCTTGGATGATGAACAGAAGAAAAAATGGATTGAAGCCATGCAAGATGAGATGAAGTCCTTGCATGAGAATAAAACTTTTGAGCTGGTGAAGTTACCTAAAGGCAAAAGAGCTTTGAAATATAAATGGGTATTCAGAATCAAGCATGAAGAACACAGTTCCCATCCGAAATTCAAAGCCAGATTGGTTGCTCAAGGGTTCAACCAAAGAAAAACCATTGATTTTGATAAGATATTTTCACCTATTGTGAAAATGACATCCATTCGTACTGTGCTGGGGATAGCAGCAAGTCTTGATCTGGAGATCGAGCAAATGGATGTGAAAACTGCCTTCCTACATGGTGATTTGGAAGAGGAGATATACATGGAGCAACTAGAGGGTTTCGAAGAAAAGGAAAAAGAGGACTATGTTTGTTGATTGAAGAAAAGCCTCTACGACTTGAAACAGGCACTGAGATAATGGTATAAGAAGTTTGAGTCAATTATGGGGGAGCAGGGCTATAAGAAGACTACTTCAGACCATTTGTGTTTTTGTGAAGAAATTCTCTGATGATGATTTCATTATTTTATTGCTCTATGTGGATGATATGCTGATTGTTGGCCGAAATATTTCCAGAATTAACAGCTTGAAAAAGCAGCTGAGTAATTCTTTTACTATGAAAGACTTAGGGCTAGCAAAGCAAATTATTAGCATGAAAATTATCAGAGACAAAAATGCCAAGAAATTGTAGTTGTCACAGGAGAAATACATTGAGAAAGTACTTCAGAGATTTAATATAGACAGGGCTAAAGCGATTAGTTGTCCTCTTGCTAATGACTTTAGACTAAGTTCTGAACAGAGCCCTTCTACAGACGAGAAGAAGGAAAAAATAAATAAGATTCTTTATGCTTTAGCAGTTGGAAGTTTGATGTATGCAATGGTGAGTACACGGCCTGATATTGCTCATTCGGTTGGAGTAGTAAGTCGGTTCCTTTCAAACCCTGGTAAGGAACATTGGGTTGCAGTAAAATGGATTTTCAGGTATTTTCATGGTACTTCCAAAGTATGCTTATGCTTTGGAGAGGACAAGCATGTGTTAGTTGGCTACACAGATGCAGATATGGCTGTATTCAAGGAAGTCTACATCTGGTTACCTGATTACATTTGCAGAGGGAGTTGTGTCATGGCAATCAAAGCTACAGAAGTGTGTTGCACTGTCAACTACTGAAGCGGAGTTTATTGCAGCAACGGAAGCGTGTAAGGAGTTGTTGTGGATGAAGAAGTTCTTAAATGAACTTGGTGTGCAGCAAGACAGATATTGGTTGTTTTGTGATAGCCAGAATGCTATTCACCTTGAGAAGAATTCCTCCTTTCATTCAAAATCAAAGCATATTGATGTGAGATATCACTAAATCAGGGATGTATTGGAGAAGAAGCTACTATAGTTTGAGAAGATCCATACGGATGAAAATGGATTAGATATGTTGACACAAGTTCTACCCATGGAGAAGTTTGAGTTCTGTCGATCAGCTGCAGGAATGATGGAGCCCTCAATGTAGTCGAGAGGGAGAGATTTGTTGGTAGTGGATCCCTTCTCATTGGGGCCCACACTTGACAAATGAAAATGGGTGGTGCCTAACAATTGAAAAAAAATATGTTAAAATTCGATGCCCAACTTAGCTCAACAACCATTGAAATTTGCTGCATGAAGCCAATTCCATGGAATTGGCTTCTTCATTAATAGTGACATTTTGCATGGCTATAAAAAGCCATGCATAAAGCTGAAAAAATACAATTGCAAAGAAAGCAACTGGTAGATGCAAGCCAGATAATAATTTTCTCTGAAGGAAATTTTGAGAGAGTGTTTTATGTATTTTTAGGAAATAATTTCTAAAAAGATGAGTGACAAAATAGTGAGAAAAATACTTGGGGTATTTTTAGAAAATACTTTGAGTGTTACTATTTTGGATTTATCTCATTTAATATTGTATTGCCTCTAAATTTAATCTGGAGAAGACTCTCTTGTACCTATTATTTATAATAGAGAAAGTTTTATTCGGAGTTTGTCCCGTGGACGTAGCCCAAAATTAAGAGTGAACCACGTTAAATTGCTGGTGTTATTTTTGTTGATTGTTATTATTCCGCATTTCGGTACCCATGGGCCCAACAAATATTAAGCAAACAAACAACGAATTCAAGAAATATAAATCATAGGATTTAGGTTTCAATTGGTTTTCATTGTAAGCGGCACATATATACTCAAGTATTCATTTAAGTAAGTTGAAACTAAAGATGACTCTCCCTAATTTAGACACAACCCTCTCTCAATGCGAGTTATCCATACACAATACAAATCCACATCTACTCTCATGATTGCGAATATTGAATTGGATTCATTAAGTACAATGAAGAGCAATAAACGTCATCTAGGCATACCCACATCTCTATAAAGTAACATCTCCTAAATCTATCATCTCCATGAACAAACGCTATATTTTCACTCTTGCTACTTCATGCAGCGTCTTAGATTATGCAAGTGGTGATCAAGTACTCACATATATTTAGCTCAAAGAAAATAGATTAATTTCAAACAAACAATCATAAAAACAAAGCATACAAAAAACCACAAGCAACTAACAAATCTACATTTAAATCTTATTGAAAGATTTAGCTACTCATAGATAAAATAAGCATATTCAATACAAATTGAAAATAAAAATGTTTAGAATAGTCTCTATGGAGAATTGTAGAAATTAAGATGCAAGGTTGAAAAAGAATCTCCCAAGGTCCAAATCTTCAATTCCCTTTTATTAAATCCTAATCTAATCCTAAATCTAAGCTAAATAATTGGAAATAGAAAATTATCTACTATAATTTCTATCTAAAACTACTTGTCTCTACTTTTAGAGAAAAAATATATTTTTAGGGGTTCAAAATCTAGCTTCAATTACAAGATTCAGGTGAGTGTATAGCTGTCTCGTATTGGCACACGGGCTCCTACGCCTTGGATTGCACGACCATGTGAGTTTTCAAGCCTTGGAACTTGAGCTTTTTTGCCTTGGAGGATTTGGAGGATAGAAGCGAATTAAAATGCATGGCCTCGTACTTCTTCCATAGCACAGACACATGCTCGATCGGGGCTGCAATCAGAGGTGGAGGTTCATGCATGCCCTCGCACATCGGTTCATTAGCATCCATAAGCATATATTTTTGCACCTCCCTGTGCATTATTTCTTGCTCGGTCTTGTGCTCTCTAATTGGGCCAAATCTTACTCCCAATCTTCCATTAATCTTGCATTTCCTATAAAAACCAGTTAGAACCATAGAATGAGTGAATTGATGGAATTTATATTGATTTTACTAGAGAATAAGCTAAATATGTATCAATTAAGGGTAAAAACACACAAATTTATATGTAAATATTGAGCACATCACCAAAAAAAAAAAAAAAAAAAATCCAGATATCAAAATAATATATTTTAAAAAATTTAGACACCAATGGTGTAATTTTTCCTATTACTAGTTTTTAGAATACGTGCCTTGCACGTGGTAGGTTCTTTTTTTTTCAACTGATAGATGTTTTATATTATAATAAATTTTATATATTATTTAGTAATATATAGAAAAAAAAAAGGAATAACATAAAAAGTATTTATATATTCAATAATATTATAAATTTTTAGCCAATTGATAACAAATTATTAAAAAATATATATCTTTTTTCAAAGAAAACTCATTATTTTTTCTTTTTTTAGTATTCGGCGTACCTTGATGTTTACTTCTAAAATAGTCTCACCTTATCACTAGGCTAAAATACCAGTTAAGGAAAACTCATTGTTAAAAGTAAATTAAAAAAAAAAAAAGATACAATAAAATTATATTTGCCACTATTTTTTTAAAGTAAGCCAAAATGAAAAAGAAAAATATTAAAATTCAAAGATATATTTCATAATATATTCCATAACACTATATATTATTAGCCTATTGATATCAAATTATTAAAAAATATTTTTTTTTCCAAGGAAAATTTATTATTAAAAGAAAATTAAAAAATAAAAGAAAAAATGCAATAAAATTATATTTACCACTATTTTTTTTTAAATAGGCAAAACTGCAAAAGAAAAATTTTAAAATTCAAAAATATATCTCATAATATTTTATAAACCATCATAGTATCAAAAATTAAAACCACAAAATTAATATATATATATATATATATATATATATATATATAAATTAAAAAGAAACATGAAAAAATTCTAATAACATACATACCTCGTGTAAAAATTCAAAAATTTCTCCATTATTATTATATAAGTTTTGTAAATCTAAATAAAATTTCAAGTAGTTTTAGATTGTTGAATTGATTGAAGAATTATCCAAATTCTTGTAAAATAATACATGTTATTTTCCTTCCTTATAAAAGGAAAAAATTAAAGTGTAATATATAATTTACTAAATTAGATTGCATATATTATATAAATATTTATAAATAATATGTGATTCAAAATATAATAATAAAAAATAAAAAAATTGAAAACTATAACCAGTAACAAAAACAACCCAAACTAATCGATTCAATTTTTTATATTTACTTTTTTTCATCATTATTATGAAGGGCACTTCTCCATTAATACGAGGGTCAATAAAATTTTAGTATTAAACTCAATATTTCAAGTACCAAATTCTAAGATTAATTATATCTACTATTATATATATATATATATATATATATATATATATATATATATATATATATATATATAATATTGAGATTATTAATATTAATATATTAATTAGAGAAAATATAAAAATTATCTTATTAATCAACTATATAATTAAATAATGACTAAATTAGCATATATATATATATATATTTTTTTTTATTGATCTAAATCAGATTAAAAAAAAGATTAAAATAATAAATTTTAGGATGATATCTGCTCATGCCAGATTGCCAGCCAACAGATCTACACCGGAGTTATTAACACCTAGAATACATAAGCATTAGGAGATAGCTCTAGTTTCATTATGTTTTATCTGTGGGAATATTAAAACATGCCTAACTATATTGCAATTAGTATTATCTGCATTGGCTTCTAAAATAGGTTGAATTACTATTTAATCCTTGTAGTAACGTCTCTATTTGGGATTTGTTATCACTTACCTTTGTTATTATTTATACCATTTATTATTTTAGAATTATTTCTTTTATATTTATATATTCATTTCATTAATGATATTTTATTTTGTCCAAAATTTTATAATTATAATTATATTTATGACTTTTATTATATTTATAAATAAATTAAATAAATAATATATTTTAAAAATTTTTAAAAATAATTAGTATTTTAAAAAAATAAAAGACAAAAATAGCGACGGAATTCCGACAATTTCACGATAATTTTTAGACTTTTAAAAAATAAGTATTAAAAAATAGCGACGAATTAGCAACGAATTTTTAAAAAATTGCGATGGCATTAAATGAAAGTAAAATAAAAAAAAATAGCGACGAATTTATAGAGGGGTTTTTTCGTTGCTAAATTAGCGACGAACTTTTTGATTAGTGACAAATATATATCGTCACTAAAAGCTTAAATATGTCGCTATTAAATCAGCGACGTTTTTTTCCGTTGCTAAATGAAGTTAGCGATGGCTTTTTACATTTTCTTCGCTAAAGTGCTTTTTTTTAGGGGTTAAAGGTCATTTCACCCCTGAATTCTTTAATAAATCTCAAATATACACACCCGATATCTTTTGGCCAATTTAAACACCTTAACTTTTATTGAAAGTCAACTAGATCCTTTTTTTGGCCTAATTGGAGCGCGTGTAACACAATGAACAAAAATGAAAGAAAATAATAAATTTAAAATTCAAAAAC
The DNA here is from genome assembly GCA_949750685.1 of Vernicia montana. NCBI lineage: Eukaryota > Viridiplantae > Streptophyta > Magnoliopsida > Malpighiales > Euphorbiaceae > Vernicia > Vernicia montana. The sequence continues at coordinate 1,497 of CATKHJ010768639.1, read as the reverse complement.
CAATTGAAAATAATAATATAATTGTTAATTAAATATTTTTCCTTACCGTTACAGGCCAATTATTATATAAATATGCAAAAATCTCAAATCCCTAACAAAAAATCCATAAATCCAGTCGCGAGAACCCCTAAATCCTAATTTGCTCATATTTTTCTTCGTCAATTTATTTCAAAAACAAGAAAATGTCTGAAAGTTTATCTTCGTTAGCCGATTCTGGAATATTTAGGTCTCAAGTGCGAGGAAGAAATGGACCATATTACGACTATCTCACTCCAGAAAATTTCTACGAATGTGGATTGAAAGCTCCAAGATATGTTTCATGGAGCAATAAAAATCTAGGGAGGAGGTTTTACTGTTACAGATATTGGAAAGTAAGAGCAATATTTTTATTTGATTTAATTTATTTCATGTTTCTCTAATTAGATTTGCCTTGTACGAATTGGTTGTGTTGAATGTTTTTCTTTGTTGCAGGAGGACAAAAAGTGTAAATACTTCAAATGGCATAATGAGGATGTCAATCCAAGATAGGTTGTGGTGATTAACGAGCTAAAAGAAGAAGTTTGGAATTTGAACAAGGAGAACATTATGCTCAGAAGGCTAAATGTAACACCCCAGGTTCTAATTAGTCATAGTAGGCCATTGAGGATGAACAAGGATAGACTTTGATGGCAAGGGTGTTCGACTAAGACTTGCTAAACTATGACAAGGTTGGTGACAAAAGTGAGGATATAGTAAGAATGATCGTAGAAACAAAGATAAATTGTAAGATGAACCTGCGTGGGAGATGATAGAAATGACGAGAGACATGACTTGAACAGAAATATGTTCGAATTAATTGATAGAGAATATCAATATGATGGATGAACACGTTATGGTGCATGAAGAATGAAGAACTTGATGATAGAAAACGAATAGATGGGTTTGGTTCAGCGAGATGAGCTGTAACACCCCGGCCCTGAATTCATTGTGAGTATTGAGGCTGAAGGGAAGTGATCGGAGTAGGAGCAACGGAGTATAGATGATAGTTATGGAAATCAGAGCACTGAACTGGTATTGGTTTGGAAATCGAGCCCCCTGATTGTATGAAATAAGGCAGAGGATTTTAGGAAAAGCATCAAAGGAGCTATATTTGACATAGAAACAAGTGAAATGAAGAGTGTAAGAAGGAAAATAGGAAGTTAGGAATTAAAACCCTAAAACGGATACGGGTTTAGAAAATTGAGGTGTTAAGTGCAAAATCGACAACTTCCGATCTCGGAAAGGATTTCTAGATTTTATTTGGAGAATTTATAAAAATATGAGGACATTAGAAGTGGTGAAACTCACAAATTAATTTGGAGTAAGCATAGAAAATTATTTAAGCGAGATCGGTACGCAAAGCGCGAAACCGATGGAATCCGACTCGGAGATTTTTAATTAAATTTTGATTGAGAGAATTTGATGGGAGAAATATTAATTAGGATATTAGAAGCCTAAAAATTAGATTAAAAATAATTT
>CATKHJ010768636.1:0-21076 GCA_949750685.1 Vernicia montana | reverse complement strand
TCTAACAAGTAATCCCTAATTTAAAAATTCCAATTTTCCTAATTCAAAATCCTAATTTTGCTTACCTGGTCTCTACGTCGCCATTTCTATTTCTATAATTGGATTTTGATATGAAAATGAAGGATCATTACTTATTAGGATAGATCTTGGCCATTGTGATTGGGTTTTCGCTTTATACTATATGGTATATTTGGTGGTTAAGAGAGAGGAGGAGAATAATATAAGAACTTTCTTCCAGGCTCGAAGTGACTCTGTCAATACTATCTCTGCTTTGAATGGAGAATGTAAATTTGATGGCCGTTCCTCTGATGTTGATGTCATCATCATCGACGCTGGTGTTGCTGGCTCCGCTCTCGCTCATACTCTCAACAAGGTGTGAGACTTCACCTGAACGCCCCTCCACTCGCTCGAGAATGCATTAAGGAAATGCGAGAGCGATTTTTAAGGGAGGTTAGGTACGAGTTTTGGTGCTCACGATTGGAAGCGGCTATCGCCTCAGAAAATTGATTTTATTTAAAAAAAAACTCAATTTGACTCCAATTTATTAATTTACCCAAGAATAAAGTCACTAATCCTCAAATCAAGTTGAGCTCAGAGACTAGGTTTTTTGTTAAAATAATATCGATTTGGCTTTTAAATTTAATTTGGCTTTTGAAAAATGATTTCATGAATGACAAGTATTAATGCCAATTTATAAATGAATGAGTATGGCATAATTACGAGACAGATGAAAAAGTAAGGGACAAGTATTTAAACATCCACAAGTAAATAAGAGTATTTCCTCTAGCCCTTATGGGTACTAGGGAAATCACAAGATCATTCATTTACTCTAAAATAATAACTAATAACATTAATTAAAATTTACATTTTACAATGGATTGACATTTAAAAATAAAAGGGGAAGGGGATTGGTTGGGATTTGGATTTGAGGTTTGGTTTCAGATTCCAAGCGTGCCTGCGTACCCCACTAAATGAGGATCAAAACCCACGTAGTTCATTTTACTATGAGGTGGAGGGGTTTAGGGATTGGTCAGATTGATTTGATTTGATTTGGGGTGATTTTGAAGTTGATGAGAGAAGATGATGTACCTTCTTTTTTAGGGGATTTTGAGTGGGCGGAGTGATTTTCCGAACCGAAGCACTGTTTTATCGGTTTTGGTTTTGAAAAGGAATTAATTTGGTGACTTGGTTACTTAATTACCCAACTTTAATTAATTAAAATGATTAATTAATTAAAGTGATTAATTAAAATGATTAATTTATCAAGTTGAGTGAAAAATAATTGAAAAATTAATTAATTAAATAAAATTAATTTTTAATTAATTAATTAATTGAGAGTTGGTGAAAAATAATTAAAAAAATAATTAATTAATTAAAATTAATTTTTAATTAATTAACTAATTGAGATTAAAACTAATTGAAATATTAATTAATTAATTAACTAATTGATAAGTGAGAAAACTAATTATAGAGAGAGAGAGAGAGAGGGAGAGGAAATAAGTAGATAGCAATCACAAATGCTTGAGGTGTAAAAAATGAAGGGTGGTATTTATAGGTGAATGAGGGTGATAGTAGTATAGGAAGAGAAAATGTGAAAAAACAAAAAATATAGGGTTTTTGGGCTAAAAAAATCAGGTTGGGGGCAAAAAGGTCAATTTTGACTTGCAGGTACGACGCGCCGAGCTGGCTTTGGATTTTCAGGACACCCGGGTCAGTTTTTGATTTTTTTGGGTCATTTTTTGGACATCCTGTCAGTTTTCAGATCTTCCGGGTCAATTATTGTGATATTTCAAGTCAGTTTTTAGGATATTTTGAAGTCTGAAAAATTACTAGTCAGTGCCGGTGGATCCGAAATTAATTATTGGACCTATTGACAGTCAGTTTTGGTGAAAATTCGGTTAGTTTTGAAAAGGTGCTGTCTGGTACAGAAAGTCTGATCGGAATCGAAAAAGTGTCAGTCTCCTTATAATATTATACATGAAAATTCATTTTTTCGAGAGGGCGCTGCCCCCTTGACCCCTGCCCGCTAACCGGCTCTGTATAGCGTACGGAATTTAGCAGGTGTCAAGCTGCGGCAGTATTTTAGGGGTACAAAATTGAGGATTCACACAAAGTGATTTTCTTTTTTTCTTTTACTTTAGTTCTAAATGTCTTTTCTCTTTCTCTCTCTTACACGGCTTATAAGTTTTACTAAATTAAACTAATTTTTTTTGTTCGGCCATGAGCTATAGGTGCTTGTATATTGTGATGTATAATATCAACAGTGCTTTTACTTTTTCATTCGTACTTTCTCTGTAAAGAGGTTATGAGATGGTAACTGGATTTGATTTCAACTTTTAAAACCTATAAGTTATATGAAATTCTATGATGTGATTTTTATACTCGTCTCTCAACTCATTTCTCATGATAAATTTTTAGGGACGTATGGTATCACTGTGATTTTTTATTTTTTATTTTTTTTTCAAATTTCAAAAAAACAAATATTAGAAAATATTTTTTAAAAAATTATTATTTTTTATTTTTTTCATATTTATTCATAAAACATTTTAAAAACATAAAATAGAAAACTAAAAATAACAAATTCTGATTTTCAAAATCTTGTTTTTGTTTTTAAAAACATAAAACAGAAAATGATATCGAACGAGCCATTAGTTGATGGTTTTTGTTATTTTTATTATTTTTATGTTAAAATTTTAGTATATGAACTGATTGATGATGATATACAATTATTTTAAGAACCAATTTCAAACTAGTATTTTTTTCTCTATACATGTCACTCATGCATGAAGAGAGAGGAATTAATTTTTGAGAGAGTGGGCCTTGTTCCTAGTCAGATTATTAATTTGATGTGGTATGGTGAGTCACCAGGTTTTGGTGATGTGGCATTTTCAAGCCACATCACCCTCCCGATGGTCTATTGGTCGAAAAAGTCAGGTGACTTTTCATTGAAAAAAAAAATAAAATTTAGGTATTTGATTGTGAAAAATAGAGGAAAATACAAAAAAAGTATCATATGATTTAATCATTTTATACTTGTAGGTTATTGATTTTTTTTTTTTTACAGAGTGGTGTCTGATATTTACTCTGTTAACACTTTAGAGTTCATAGCCTTAATACTGTTAGTTAATGCTGATGTGGTAAAGTCAATAATGACGTGGTGCTGACGTGAACCTCACTTCTTTATTTTTTAGATAGCTACGTGGATTAAAAAAGGTGAGACCCACAAGTGATACGTAGCGCTACATCATTATTGACTTTACCATATTAATATTAATTAACGGTGTTAGTGACAGAGAATCCAAACTTATAACAGAATAAATTTCACATTCTCTTTTTGTCAAAAAAAAAATTCCATATATTCATAACTAAAATTTAATAATTTGTTGGTGTTAATTAGGCCGCTTTAGTGTTATCCAAATGTTCGCCGTGCATGCAATTTTGTCTATGATAATACGAATTATCTCTATACATTAATTAATAACAACAACAATATATATTTTTTTATAACTAGTCTTTTCATTATGTATGGTACATGTAGTGTTGGGAGGTTAAGTGGCAACTCAAATCAAGATTTAAGGAGACGGACCACCCAAAAAGAGTCATAAACCCCACATATACTCTTTATATATATATATATATATATATATATAGCTTCAAATCCATTTTAGTTTGGCTATTTTGTATGTTTACAAGTTGTCAATGGACTTTTCTCACAATAAATGATGTTTGTTAAAACTTTATCTACTGATTAAGATATGTTTAGTATATTTTTTATTTTTTAAAAATAAAAATAATATTTTAAAAATTAGAATTTTTTATTTTTTATTTTCAAAATGTTTTTGAATAAATATGAAAAAAATAAAAAAAAAAGAATTTTTTAAAAATATTTTTCTAATACTTATTTTTTAAAAATTTAAAAATAGAAAATCACAATGATACTAAACGTCTCTAATTTGTTGATCTGCGCCACTCTTCCTCCCTTCCACAATCCACATAGACAATCTTCACTCTTATGTCTCATTTTATCCTATGGGGTTGTAGAGCACTCTAATAAATATCGAATTAAGGATAGACGAACCTAAATAATATTCACTTTAAAGTTTAATTATTGGTTGGTCAATATGCAGTGAGGTTGTATGTATACTTACTATAAGTAAAATTTTTTGACTCTTTTTAATTATCTTCGTGAATATTTATTGCACTTGATAATTAAGATTTCAACTTACAATTTCTCAATAAAATTCTTAAAATTTAATTATTGTTAGAATATCAACTATTCTTCAAGTTAAGACATGATTGGTCTCATCAATATATAAGTTTAGCTTATTTAAATTTATTTATTGATATTAATATCATGAATTTGACATATAATTAAATTATTTTTATTAAGAAAAAGAAAAGAAAATACTCCTTTTCATGGTTTTATTGTTTATAAATTATGCCAGTGGCCGGCCAAACTCACAGCCCTTCAGATTTTTTATTTTTATTTTTTCTAATGTGCCTGCCAACCACCTCACCCAACATACCCATTTTTACCCACCTCTGCAAGTGTACTTTATTTTATATTTTGCAAATTAGTTTTCTTTTTCCTTATATTTATAAATGAGGTGCACTAAACACCACCATTAGATAGTAATTTTATAAGTTGTACAATGTGATTTTTTTTTTTTGTGTGTTTTATATTTCAAACTTATTTTTTAACATTTGAACTTTGGCCCCTAAAAAATTTTAATTATGCCTCTGAACTTGAATAACTGATGATGAATTAATTTGAAGTTTCTAAATAATTACTACTTAATTAATAGTAAATTAAATTGTCGGTGGAACTTAAAAGTGTCTTACAACTAATCTCAAGTTCTAAAAAATTTGACTGCATATGTTAATTAAGAAGAAAATAAACAACGGGGGAGGGAAATTTTTGACTTATTTTCCCTACAAAATTTGGCCGATAACAAGAATTTGGATATGATGTGAAATAACAAGATTCTGCATGTGCAAATGAGAAAATCCATTGGTTAACAGAAAAGAGCCACGTGGATTAGTAATTTGGGCACCACGTGTTGAGTGGAGGAGAGAAGTTGCCGCGTAGCCATCACTCCCTATCTACCAATCCAAATCCCTCTTTTGAAAGATTACTTTTACATTTAATAAATAAAAAGGCAATTGTGTATGATATTACAAGTGGGCTTGTTCTTAGCGTACAACAACCACTAAAAGTTCATTCGAAATATATATATATATATGGTGAAGCAAATTGACTTGCTATGATGATGGATTGAAGTTGGATTTAGGGATGTATTTTTTGAAACCCAGCACAACTCATTTTATAATATTAGTGGAATTGCTCATGTCAGTCTATACTTTGTGTATAGTATTGTTTGTGAATTGTACTGTAAATTTTAATTTATAAAGAAAATTTTATGTTGAGTAAGTAGAATTTTTAAAAAATTTAATATTTTTTTCTAATTTTACTATGAATAAATATAATAATATAATTTGAAGTTTTAATCCGGTTTTAAATATTATTTTAAAAGTGAATGTCATAATTTAATATTAAAAAAATAATAAAAAAATAATAATAATAATAAAACAATTAATATGGATGAGCCTTTTATTTTTGGTTGATCATTCTCCATCTGCCTCACAAAGGAAAAGTTGTTGATCAATTATCCACACTATCTGGAATCAAGAGGTTGTAGGAACATAATCTTCAAAATCACAAATCAACGGCCAAGATTTATAAGAAAATAAAAAAGGAGAACCAAAAAGCCCCATGTGAAGCCGTAACTTTTCAACCACAGGTCAGCAAATCAACGGATCCTACGGCTTATCTCACGCTTCACGGGGCCATGTGTCGTGCTCTTGTCGTAGACAAGTGGCACCAAAAGAAGTCTCCATTTTGCCATGTCAGCACCAAGTACCAGATTGCCATTACTTTGTTTGGTATTGTGAAATTTCGCCGGAGTTTGCGGTTTAGGAAATTTTTATATTTTTGAGAAAAATCAAAAGTATATTATTAAAAAAAATAATAGTAATAAAAAGGGAATATATAATTGGGCCTACATAAGAGCAGTGAGGTTTGATTAAGAGGGCAAAAGCATGTGCAAAGTGTCACGAGGATTTTTGGTCCAACTTATCATCAATTAAATTTCTTGTGAGATATGACTAAATTGAATGTTATTCCTGCAAAATTTCTGCTACACCTTTTGGCAAAAAAAAAAAAAAAAAAAAATCTGAAATACCTTTAATAGGTAAATTTTTTTTGAATTGTCCGTAAAAGAGGTAGTTTTTAATGTAAAAAATAAAAAAGGATTTTCTTATTTTTAATTTGATTGATTTAGTGTCACCTTTAATTAAAAAATTACTTATTTTATTATCTTATGTATCCTAATCAAAGAAAAAATCTAAATCCTAATAAAAATAAAAATTATAATTATAATTACTATAAATATATATTCATGAGATCACAATTTTATTCGTATTCATATTTATTTTACAATATCAATTTAATACTTTCATGATTTGTTTTCAAACAGTATAATGGACATAAAATAAATTATGATATTGGCAACTAAGACAAGCAAAAGGTAGGGGCCCATGAAATCCAAAAACTTATTCAGCTACTATAAATTGGTAACTAATTGTGAAGTGATGTATCATATAATTAATATATATATATATGGTATCTCTTGCTTTTAGATTTTAATTAATCTCCACCATGCATGCACAGGCAGTAGTGTTAGCTAGCTCACTCTTAACAAGAGAATGATATATTGGTTACAATTTACGCATAATTACTAGTAATTATTTATATTTTACAACTAAAACAACAAATACAAACAAATTAAAAGAGGTGCATATATATATCATATATGGGTTCAACGTCTACATTTTCTCCATTTTTCAATAATGTCGGTATTTAATTTGTTATTTGTTAGACTTTCTTTTTCTTGTTTTAATTTCATGTCAGACTAGCATAATAATAATAATAATAATAATAATACGATGCATTACCTAAATTAGCTAGGCACTAGGTTTATCATATATAAAGTTGGCATTATTTGACTTGTCCACGATAAAAAGTCATATATTAGCTTTAGGAGAAAAAATATACTATAAATTACACTTCTTATTTCTTAGTGGTAAATATTAAGATTGGAACATTGTTACCAATCACTAAACTTTACAGTTGAAATTATATGAAAATTTTTGATATGTATCAAATTTTGCTTAAATTATCCAAGAAGATAATTTAACTTTTGTTTTGTTTTTGTTTTTTTTTATAATTTTTTTTTTTGCCCCTTTCAAATCTCAATTATGCATACTAGGGGTGCATACAATCTAGTTTGGACAATTTTAAGATTTTTTCAAACTGAACCCATAATAGCGGTTTGAAAAAAAAAATTAAATCGAATCAAACTGTTAAAAGTAATTGAATTATCCAAACCATAGATATACAGTTTGGTTCGATTTTATCTGTTTATTAGTTTTAAATTTTTAATATATTATTTCTTTATATTACATTTGAATTTAAAATAAATACAATTATTTAACTTTTTAAATCAATATAAAATTATTAATAATTTTTAAAATTTTTAATGATACATCAAAATTTTATTATACAAATTTTATTTTTAATTAGTTATACTATAAAATATGTTAAATACAAAATATAAATATCAAAATATATAATTTTGAGTGTATATAGTATATGGAGGTTCGGTTCAATTTAATTTGGTGGTTTTGAAAGGTAAAATCATAATCAAACCGATCTTTTGGTATCTAAAATTATTTAAATTAAATCAAATCATCACTTTTATTAAACCACAATTTATGGTCAGATTGGTTTGATTCGGATCAGTTTTCACGGTTTAGGCCGTTTGTGAACACTCCTAAATTGCATAGAATGTTTGGTACTGAAGTTACCATAAGGCATGAGGCTCAATAACTGGAAATGATAGTACTTTTCTGGACTTATGTCAGTCTAAATCATGAAGGGGGGGGAAAAGAAAAGAAAAGAAAAAGAAAAGAGCAGATAATGGAATTTTCCTTTGATATTTTTGGTTACTTTTTGACTGTAATTTTTTCTATTTGTGTACCCGGTGTCTAGAGTCCTAGAGCCTTGCTTAACGGCCAAAACTACCCAATGGCAAAGGGAATCCCGTAAATCCAGAAATCACGAAGCACACCCATGGGACCCACGTGTTTTAGTCTCATCAAACTGGCCCCCACCTTTCCTCCCTAAACTTTTATCTTTAATTCTTTATATAAACCTTCCTCTCTCCCTCCAATTCTCTCACACAAATCCTTCTTTTTAATTTCTCTTACACAACTCACACCAATGGCTATCCCTTCATTACCTCTTCTCTTCCTCCTCTCTCTCCTTACCCCATTCCTTATTTCCTCTTCCCCTGTTCATGACCCAGAACTTGTAGTACAACAAGTACACAAGTAAGATCATAATTAATTAGTGCCTCTACTATTATTATGTATTTAATTATTTTTTACATTCATGTCTATTATAATGTGTTACATTTAATTTAATTTAATTTTTTTTTTTTTGGTCAGGGCTATCAATGCATCTAGAAGAAATTTGGGTTACCTCTCTTGCGGAACTGGTAATCCCATCGACGATTGCTGGCGATGTGACCCCAATTGGGAGAAAAATCGCCAGCGGTTAGCGGATTGCGCAATTGGGTTTGGTAAAAATGCCATTGGTGGAAGGGATGGAAGAATTTATGTGGTGACGGATTCCAGCGATGATGACCCCGTGACTCCTAAGCCCGGAACACTTCGGCATGCAGTGATTCAAGATGAGCCATTGTGGATTATTTTTGCTCGTGACATGACAATTCAATTAAAAGAAGAGTTGATAATGAATTCGTTTAAGACTATTGATGGAAGAGGCGCTAGTGTCCATATCGCTGGTGGTCCGTGCATTACTATACAATTTGTGACGAATGTTATTATTCATGGATTGCATATACATGACTGTAAGCAAGGAGGGAATGCTTATGTGAGGGACTCCCCAGGGCATTATGGGTGGAGAACTATATCAGACGGTGATGGAGTGTCTATCTTTGGAGGTAGCCATGTATGGGTGGATCATAACTCATTATCAAATTGTAATGATGGATTGGTTGATGCAATTCATGGGTCCACTGCTATCACCATTTCAAACAATTACATGACCCACCATGATAAAGTCATGTTATTGGGTCATAGCGATTCCTACACTCAAGACAAGAACATGCAAGTCACTATAGCCTTCAATCACTTCGGAGAAGGCCTTGTCCAAAGGATGCCAAGGTAAAAATAAAAAATTAAATTAAATTATAATTAAGATAATAATACTTTCTTTTTTTTTTTTGAAAAAATAAAAAATAAAAGAGAAAAGTATGATTAATGACTAATTAATTGTTTATTTTTGAAATTTTGCAGGTGTAGGCATGGGTATTTCCATGTGGTCAACAATGACTACACCCATTGGGAAATGTATGCCATTGGAGGCAGTGCAAACCCTACAATTAATAGCCAAGGCAATAGATTTCTTGCACCTGACTATAGATTCAGTAAAGAGGTAATTAAGGACTCAGGACAGAATAACTGATTTAACTACCTTAGTTTTAGGGAACTCCAATAGTGTCCAAAAGATTTAGCATGCAACGCGATAACCTAACAGTATCACTAATTTAGTGTATAATTATTAATTATGAAATGAAATGCAGGTGACAAAACATGAGGATGCACCAGAAAGTGAATGGAAGAGCTGGAATTGGAGGTCAGAAGGAGACCTAATGATGAATGGGGCATTTTTCACAGCTTCAGGAGCAGGAGCTTCTTCAAGCTATGCTAAGGCTTCAAGTTTAAGTGCAAGACCTTCTTCACTTGTGGGTACCATAACAGTTGGAGCTGGTGCCCTTGGCTGCAAGAAAGGCTCTCGTTGCTGATTATCATTAATTTATAACATTTTTCTTAATTAATTTCATGAAGTGATTTAATTAAGTTTGGTTAGTTTTAGAGAAGTGATTAGTAAAAGAATGGGATGTTCAACAAAAAAAAAAATTTGTGGAAGGTCAAGAAAAGTCCGTCTCTCTTTAGGATTCTAGTTAACTTTCTTTTATGATCTTTCTCTTTTCCTCCAAATTTTCAATTTTTTTTTTATTTTTTTTTATTTTTTTGTAATGGTTTACAACCTCGGCCTGTTGCTCATAGAACCATTAAGGATTTTCTGTATGAGAATCATAATGGGTTTATAGAGAAAGCAAGTGCAGAAGTGTTGATATTTATATTAATGCGATTCTCTATTCATAATTAATTAAGGTATCTCTTTCTCTGTTTTTTACTCTGTTTTCTCTGTTTCTCAAATAAATAAGAAACCAAGTCAATGAACAATGACAAACCAAAAGAAATTCCATTTACAAGTTAAGACAGAAGTTCAACTTTCAACCATTCTCTTGGTTCAATTATTGCAATAAAGAGTGACTAATGAAAGCAACCACTAAAATTATTAAACCCAACTGGCTCCAAATTTTAATATTTAAAGAAAAGACAAATAAATTAGTTCATTCCAAGAATAGAATCTCATACAAAAAATACAAAAATGCAAATCCACCCAACAAAACCATTTTTATTTGCAATTTCAAAGAGCAAAAATATTCGCTTTTTAATTTTAATTTTTACATTGTTTGTTTGGTTAGTTTTTGACCATTGTGTGTGTAATTCCTCTTTCACTTTCACCAATGCAATTTCAAAGTTTTAAAGCACAAGAAAATATTTGTACTAATAGCAAACTACCAAAAAGGAATCCCCCTTAAGGTCTAACGAAATGGGTCCACATGTGATTTTTAGGGTAGATTTGGAGTGAGGAGAAAAAGGGTAAGCAAGCACATGCAAGCCTGTTTTTAATTAACTTCTTTTGATGAGATTTTGGTCTCTTCTGTTGTGTTGTTAGACTAAAAATTAAACCTGGTTTTAATTTCAAGTTTTCAACTATATCTTTGACAAAGTTGCACCCAATCTTTTACAGAATCGCTTTGCTTTATTCTTTATTTATGGCTTCTAGCACCCGCACATGCAATTCTTAAGTGGGCTATTATAAGGCACTATCAGGCATCCCACTCATGTGGATGTATTCTCCCTCCCTTTTTTAAGTTTTTATTATAATTTTTACTAAAATTTCTCAATGAATAATTAAAAATTCAAATGTTAAATGCTGATTTTTAATGGCTCATCCAAATGTAGTGTTAAGATGATATGAGCCGCCAACAAGGTGGGCCCAGATTCTGGAAGGAAAGTAGGTAACATCTGGAAAATTGAAGCTTGTCCGGCTGGCCGGTACGCTTCACAAATTGTGGCCACAGCAAATCCATGTGCATGATCCGAGCAAATGAAGTGGCCGTGTGTGGAAACTAAAGAAGATCAGATAGGGCCTTTAATTTGGTCCACTGAACGGGCCCATTAACATTCATTCTGGTTTTTGTCGCTCAAAGGCGCACAACTATAACAGAGAACTAATTCCTGGTGCTCAGTTGATGCACATGCTCTGGCAAACACCAGAATACAATTTAAACATAATAATAGAGTTGTTTTCAAAATTATAAAATTATAACTTTATACTCCAATCAAAATAAATAAATAAATATATATATAGAATTACTGTACTACTAATCCAATGGCATCCGCAAAGAGTTATTAATGAAAATCGTTTTAAAAATATAAGAGTTGTAAGTTTAAATTTCAATCATAGCGAAATCAATAAAAAGAAAATACATGATTGTTAATGGTTAACTAACTAGAGTCAATTTTCTTCCATTTAGGTGACAAAAAATGGCATGTGAATCTGATAAATTTAAATAAACTTAAAAACAGACCATTTGAAAACCATTGTAGATGATTTCAAATCACATTTTATACACTTTTGGTAAGTGTGTACTGAAAGGGGACAATTTTGATCGTCAAGATTAGCCAAATTACAATAATTAATAAATTTGGGAGTTTAAAGATATATCTTGATGTGCGATTCCTAATTAATGGACTATCAATAGAGAGTTCAGACTCAGGACTAGGTCGTGTAATGTAATGGAATGGACCAAAGCATGTGGCAGACAATAAGTGGAAATTGACCAAACTAGAGGGCGACTAGGACCAATAAGAGATGAGCCATCATCCAAAAAGCAAAGCTTAATGTGTAGAGATGATAATTTAATCCACCCTGTTTTTATACTCGTTCCGTTTATTAAATGAGGCATAACGAATTTTAAATTTAAAACTGAAATTAGATTCGGATCAAGCAAATAATGATATAATCCGACCAAATCTGATTATATATATATATATATATGAAAATTTAATATTAAATAATTATTTAAAATAAATAAATAAATAAAAATAAAAATAAAAATGGGTATACCCATCACAATCCGCCTCATTTCATTATCTGTCTCGGCCTCGTTCCAAAGCAAGACGAATATAAAAATATATTGGCGAAGTGGGGTGAGTAATGAGAAACTCATCCTATATTCGGTCCATTGCCATCCTATTAATGTGTACCACATAATTTCGATTTTGATTTTAACATTAGACAATATCAATTCGCAAAACTAATTGATTTTATTTTCAGGCAAAATGATTGTTGATTGGATTAGAAATTCTCATCAATCTTATTCCTTCTTGCAATTTTCTTTTTTTAATTTGATTCTATTAAAGGATTGAATTGAAAATATCAGCATTTTGAAAATGTGTTTTGTTAATAATATAATATGAAAAAAAAATCACATATTAATTAAATATAAGTAGCATATTAAGTGATTAATATAGAAATAAATTTCTCAATTTTAATAACTAGTTTTTAAGGTTGGTTCTCCTAAATCCATATTAAAAATTCAATATGGTATCAGAGTTTAACCGATCATTACACCACGTCATGTAATATCATAATTCGAACTTTGTTTAATTTTCTTTCTTGGTCCGGTGTGGGTTTATATTCGAGTTTTAAAAATTGCTCTTCATCCTATATGACTTTTCCTCGGACTTTCAATTCTTTTGTCTGGTATGAGTTTTTTTCAGGTTTTAAATTCTCTTGGTCCAATCCTATATTATAAATTTACAAGTATCAACTGAATTAAATAAAAAATTATCTTAGCCAATTATCATTTAAGGGGTTGTTAAAAATATAATTTAAAAAAAAAATTATATTAATTAAATAAAAAAAACATATTAAGTCATTATTATAAAAATAAACTTTATAATTATAATAATTAATTTTTAAGTTTAATTATTCTAAATCTGTATTAAAAACTCAAAATCTTTAATAACATTGGGCTAAAATTTCTTTTATGGTCAATTTTCACAATTAATTTGATGGCTATCTGTTGTGTCAGTTGTACCTAAAAATCCCTACCTAGTCGTTCCTTGATTTTTGCAAAGATATACAACGAAGCAGAAATGGTGCAAAAATCACAGCCTGCCTAATTATGAATGTTTGAATACTGCTTTAAATAAAATTTAATTTGACTGAAAATTAAGAACAAGTCTAAATTAGCCATTTATGAATGTTTGAATTCAAAGGTGTCTCAGCTGTAACAATTTTTCCTAGAGAAAATGTTTACTTCACCAAATGATAAGGAATTAATTAATTGCATCCTACATATGATATTACAGGGAACCTAATTAATAGAGAAATGAATCAATAATTTTTTTTCTATATGTTTAGTGGAAAATTATTGATTTAAATCCAAACATTAGCAAATAAATAGTAAGGTTACCCTCATTTTTAGGTTATGGAAGTAGCTTGGATTTCCTAGGCATTCAATGAGTCTTTGAATTCTCTTGCTTAAGAGTAAAGGCATCCTCTAGTCATGGACCCATTATTAATTTACTGTCAATCTCAAAAATTAAAAAAAAAAAAAAAAGTTATTGTAGCAAAAGTTCATAATAGTAAGTATATATATATATATATATATATATAACTTATGTATATTTTGTAATAATTATAAAATATCACCTAATTTATAATTATTTCATATACTGATAAAAAATATAAATTTAATTAATATTTTAATTCAGTGGTAAGATAAAATTATTTTAAAAGTGAAATTTAGAATTAAGCTCTTACCCATATTAAAATTCTTATCTCCAATGCTAGAAAAAAAAAAACATAGATAAATAGAAATTTACATTCTATTATCTAACATCTTATATAAGTTTTAAAATAAAAAAAAAATGTTATGTATAATTATGTATTTTATTATTATTATTATTATCATTGGATATGACTTTCATTCATAATGAATATTTTACTAATACTAATAATATAATATCATTAAAAATTTTCCTTTATAACAAAGAATATCTAATTCTCTTTGCTTTATTTTAAGAAATGCTTTAATTTATTTTTTAAAAGAAAAATGTTTTAATTTAACTAATAACTTGGTATTTTATTATCATTTTTCAAGTTCAAAAATTCAAAATGAGAAAGTAAAATTTAAATAAAATATATTGAAAACGTGTGAGCTTTTCATTCTGATTTTTTTTTTTCTTCTTTTACTTCTTTATCACATTCACACCCTCGACTTTTTCCATCTTCAACAGTGGATTAGTTTCAGTACAATGAATCAGTAGTCACAGGCTTTATCTTCAATAAATCAAAAAAAAATTTCTTGCATGGTAAAAGGCAAAACAAACCCTTTTCATCAGATTGAAGTTCTTGAGAAACTGTACTCACAAAACAGAGAGAGAGAGAGAGAGAGAAAATTCAAAAAGAAATTGTACTCTCAGAAAATTAAAAAAAAAAAAAAATTGAAAAAATAAAAGAAAGGTTTCTTATTATTTTACAATGGGCTGGAAAAGTAATAAGAGCGTGTGAGTGGGTTACATGGAAAAGTAAAAGAAATTAAAAAGTGAGATTTTATAATTAAAGGATTGTAATTTATTTTTGTGGCCAAATATCTATTGTGTCTTGTCTTTATTATTTTCTTATTTAAAATAATTAATACAATTAATTTATACTTACAAACCTAATACTACTATTTACATCAAAAAGTGAGTGGACTTAACTTCTAAATTATTTTAAAGGCTTAAATGTATTAAAGCTCACTTGAAGTTATTTTTATCTTTTCATAATTAATTAATTAATGTTAATAAGCTGGTCTATTTAAATTCATGTCGATGAAATTCAATCAACAATCAAATTATCTTTCAAGCAATTAATCAATTCCTTACAAGCAAACAATAATTTCTCTTACAAAACAATTTATTCCTCCAAAACAATCATATTTCCTACAAGCTTACCCTACTCTTTTTAGGCTTAGTGTCCTTTTTTTCATATACTTCCAAAAAATTATAATATAATTACTTAATTTCATAACAATATAGTCAATCATTTTCACAATTTTCTAATAATTAAAATCTAGTAAAATTTTTGGACGGAACTAGGGAGTTCAGAGATTTTCTCGATCCCTTTAAATCTCTCACAATCATTTGTTTAGAAGTTAGAGCGTATTTAATTCTAATCAATTCAGATGTCTCATACTTGTGGCATACATGCAATTCATTCACACACTCTAAGCTACTTTAAAACTCTTGGAAAAAAAAAAAAAAAAAAGATTATCTCTATTTTGATTTAGCAAGAATATGATATCATGTGTCACTTTTTACGCACAAAAATCCTCATTTATCACTCAATATATACTAGGGGAATTTTCATGTAGGAGGAGGGTGATGGGGACGAGAGTTTTGTGTAGGCAGATGAAGCAAAAATTAGGAGATGATCAATAGTGTATGGAGAAATGAGAGAGGTTTTGAATTTTTCAAAATTTTAAATATTTTTTATTATGAAAATATAAAAGAATTTTTTTTTTTTTTTTTGAGTTAAGAAACTGCGTTTAATTGGTCTGAGTCAAAAGTTTTAATCTTAATTGAATTTATAACTTTAGTTTTAGATTTGATTCGATATTATTATAGAAAGTTTCAGAGTCAAATTAAACATTTATCGTTAAAATTAGAGAAGGCTGAAATTCTACAGCCCTGAAGCTGAAGCACAATATTTTGTAGAATGAAAGAAAATGCTGTTTGGGTTTAGCCCAACATACTGGTCTCAATCATCAATTTACAACAGCGATAACTCATAAATGGCTTATAATGGATCATCTTTTATCAAGAAACATGCCCCAATTAGTATTTTCTCACTGGGCTTTATATAGAACTTTTTTTTTTTTAGAGCAATCTGGGTTTTGTTTTAGATACATGGGCTTTAACAGGCTTTGATAAAGAGCCCATTTAAGGATTGTCTTCTTTTTCTTTTTCTAAACTAGAATCCTAAGGAATGAAGTTCAATTTGTATTTTGTTTGGTAGTGAATTTTTTTAAAGAATTTGACTCTTAATATTATTCATTACAAGGCAGATATTCAGTCATTGTCATTGAGTTGTTGTCTCCCAACAACAAAAGTGATTTTTTTTTTTTTTTTTTTTTTTTCACTTTTCCACACTATATTGAGTTGATTTTTACAAGATTTAAAAAAATTTTGTTTACAACACCAATCCCTTTCTCTAATTTAGCTGTCAATTATCTATTTAAGTATTATCACTTTACTTCCAAAATAATTAACATTGCTATCCAAGACATTTTTATATACAGCACAAGTTGAAGTGAGCATTATAATTTGACTTTAAGAACTAACGTATTACAATGAAATATTAGATATATGCATTTCTTTTCTCTTCTGTCTTTAATGGCTACACCATTTGCATTCATTTTTGTAAGTTTCACTCTAACTAGATATTGAAATCATTAGTTATAAAGTGCATTTGTGATAAGTACAATTGCACCATATTGTTTTATATTTAATCAGTAAATTAATAAACAAATCTCTAATGAAAACTTATCTTGAAATTTAACAAAGTTTATTAGATGAAAAATAGCTACTTAAAGACAGAAAATATTGCAGTTAGGTGCTTAAAGAAAACTATTTTTTTCAAGCAGGTGCATTAATTTGATAAAGACTTCTTATTAAAATATATATCCTAATTGATTATTTTATTCAATAATTACCTCCTAATAATTAAAGAGAGAGAAAATTAAATTAAGAGAAATGAATAAGTTCCCTAATCAATAAAAAAATGAATAAACTCACTTATCAATAAAATAAATTTTCGGGTTCATATATATAATTCAATAATTAAAAGTTTATCTCCTAATATGTAAAATTAGGTGTTCAAATCCTCTGAATATTTCTCTTTGAATAAAAATTTTTAATTGGCCAAAAATACCATATGGAAAAATGAGTGGGCCGATAAGCTATATGCTTCCTGGAAGAAGATCATTTCCAAGGTTCTACTTTTTTTTTTTTTTTTTTGTGTGTCAAAGTTTCCAAGGTTCTACTTCTCCCCAGTCAGAAAGGTGCAAATGATTCCCACTTGACTTTAATCCATCCAAATGCTAATTAACAATTACTATGAATTAACAAATCCAACCTCACAGATGACGTTATCAATTTTTCTTTTTTTAAATCTCACGAAGAACAGTCCACGAAACAATTATACCTTAAAAGAAATTCAGATAAACCGATTACCACCTGAAAAAAATTCAGGCAACAAATTAAGAATTGTAAACAAAAAGTTACATTTGGATGGATGATCACTTAAAATGATTTTGAATTTAAATTTAAATTTTAAGTATAAAATCATAAAAATTAAACATAATAATAAATTTTAAATATTTAATTATTTTAAATAACTAACCACTAAATGAAGTTTAATATTAATTAATTAATTAAATAAAATTTTATCTCACATCGCGGCGCACCACCATTGACCTTATTACGTTCATCAATAAAAGTCGGTTCCGACACGTATCACCAACTATTTAATTTTTTATGTGAAAATACTTGTTTTGTTTGTGGCGTATAGCAGTGAATACAAGTTAAAAAACAATTCACTTAAAATTTTTTTTTTTCTCAATGAAAAATATTCATATTCAAATGTATCTTATATATTTTTATTATTTTATTATTAATTAAGTATATACACTAGTTAATATATATATATATATATATATATATATATATTTTCTTTTGTTTGATACAGGATGGGCATTATAAAAGATCTAAGCCAATAAGAATCCAATTTTTTTTTTTTGGG
Source organism: Vernicia montana (assembly GCA_949750685.1). Lineage (NCBI taxonomy): Eukaryota > Viridiplantae > Streptophyta > Magnoliopsida > Malpighiales > Euphorbiaceae > Vernicia > Vernicia montana. The sequence continues at coordinate 2,937 of CATKHJ010768636.1, read as the reverse complement.
GGTCTAAATATGATCTATATTGATAAGAGTAAAATTTAGCTACATCTATTCTTGTACCTAATTGCTCTAAAGTTCATCTCTCTCAAAGAATTTAATTGCACTTAAAGAAACTTAATGGGTCTCATCCAAATGATCCAAATAAGTATGCAATATGAAAGTCAAGTATGGCTTTATAACGGTCGAAGCACCTCTCCAATGTCACGTTACAACTCTTTATGAGACCCTCTATGAAGCACTTCCTCAAGCCTAAATAAGTCTTTTAGATATGAATAAACTCTTCAACAGTGAACAAATAGTCATATGGATGACCACTGTAATAGTTGTTATGTGAGCATTTAATGAAGGCCGCCTCGAGAAGTAATGTATGTTAGGATAAAATAATACTAACTCACATTTTCTTTGAATATCCTGCCATAAACGTAACGCATTTTTTACCAACCCAAGAGGACTAGGCAATCCATCATTAACATATGGATGTGTGTGTTTCTTCCTCCACAAGCTATACATCATCCTAAGTATAAAAGGTAAGAGACACTACTAATCCAAAGTAGCTAACTCTGCACTCTCTCATCTCTTTCTTTTCACTACAAATTTTTTGGTATTCAGAAAGTCATCATCTTTTTTTAGACCTTGCTTCATTGTTGCTACTAAATTAAATATCGAAGTGCTTTTACCAAGTCAAGACTTAGCCATTTGATGCTCTTACTCTTTTGTTGGTTGAACCCAACAAACACATGTCCAAAACCACAAAGTCCAGCTCATATTTCTCTTTAAGATATTGTACTGATTATATATATACATTTTTTCTTTAAAGATAAGCTCATTATATTAAATATTTCATATCATATGAAAAATAATCTTAGAATGAATTTTACTATGTAGGAAGGACATCTACTAAACCCGACCAAGACAGAATTTTGCAATGGAATATCTTCTGGCGAAATTAGTAAAATAAAGATGACACGTGTAAATCATTCACGGGAGACAACAAAAAGTCAAGGGTTTGCGAGGACAATGATAATGGAGCCACGTCAAATATATAAAATTACGTGTCATTTTGTTGAGAAACAAGTGGACGAAAATATAGCTGGCATGGATTAGTACTACTTACACGTCCGACTGAGGTAAGACTTTTCTGCTCTCCAAGAGCCGTTTATTGTAAATCTGGCCTGCCCTTTAACTTAAGGTTGTTTATCCATTCCACGTCAGATTTTGAGGGCTTATTAATTTATTATGCTGCAAATTTTTTATGTTTTATTTTTCTTTTTATTTGGCCCTTTTCGTTGTGAATATATTTTTTTTAAAATATCTTGTATACTATGTAATCAGAGCCGTTCAAGATGAAAAAATCTGGATGGCTAGCGAGTAGCGACAAAAGAGAAAGGGATAGACATGAAAAGTGAAATTACCGATCAGCAATGATGCATGTTGACCACGCGCCCATTGAGAGTTGTTTTAGTCTCATGCAATTATACTGTAAAAAGAAAATTAACATAAAAAAGTTTTGGTAAAATTTGGTATTGGCTTGCTGTCAAAATTAAATACTCCCTCCATTTCACAATAAATGATATTTTGAAGATTTTATTTTTTTTTCATAATAGATAGCGTTTTAAAATATCAATAGCGTATTCAATTACTTTTTTTTTTTTCATTTTTACTCTTTTTAATTTAATTAATGCATGATAAGATTTAGAGTTTAAAGAAATATTTAATAAGAGTAATTTAATATTTTTATTTATTAATTAAAGAGAGTTAATTAGTTTTTTAATACTCGTGCATATTTTTAAAACGTCATCTATTGTGAAATGGAGGGAGTACATGGTAAGTAAATACCGCAACAGCAAAGTATTGGCTACTTGGTCATAGATTTTCCTTTTTCTTTTTGAGAAGAATGGGTTATAGACTTAAGACTTTTTGTTAGGTTAAATATATGAATTTGCTGTTTAGTCAATAACGTTTGGTCAAAATTGGTAAGGATGTTCTAAATTTGAGAAAAATGTAATTGTATATCATCACATTTTGATAATTTACCAAAAAAAAAAAAAATTTTCTATAACTACTGTAATAGGAATTTCTAAAAGAATATAGGTTCAATGCATAATTTTTCTGCACGCTATATTAATTATAGATTTGTTTAATTTAGTAATTAAAGTTAATTATTGACCATAAGTGATTAGTTGTGGATAAAAAAAAAAAGTCAAATGTGTTGTAAATCGGTTTATTAGTTCAGTATATTAAAGACAATAAGAAGATATATAAAGCAATAAAGTAAAGAGAGAGAGATAAAAGATGTAGAGAGTAAAAGGGGCTCCAAACTCTTATTATTAGATTAACTCTAACTTCCCTTATATAGAGGAATAGTTAGGGTTTAGTGTATACAATATTACTGAAATAACCCTGTACTATAATCTCTCTAAAATATATACTCAAGGATGTTTAAGTAATATCCACATATAATAATTATTTATAACACTCTCTCTTTGATATTACTTGCGCCATGAATATGCCTCGTTAAAACTTTGTTAGAAAACCCAGTGGGATAAAACATAACTAAAGAAAAGAGTACAATTCATGCGCTATTTTGTCATTGCACAGATTGCCTCATTAAAACCTTTGGTCAATAAAACCTTGTGGGACAAAAACTTGACTAAGGAAAAAGAGTACAAACTTATACTAATTCGCTTCCCCTGATGAGGACAACATTTTAAAACGGCAAATATCAATCAATAAAACAAGTCATTCAAATATGACATTATATGAGGACTTAGTAAGTAAGTCTGCTAGGTTGTCACTCGAGCGAATTTGGTGGATATCTATTTCATCACTCTTCTGGAGCTTATGCGTATTAAAGAATTTGGGTGAAATATATTTAATTTGGTCACCCTTAATATATCCACTTTTAGTTTGTGCAATGCATATTGCATTATTCTCAAATAA
>CATKHJ010768595.1:0-63559 GCA_949750685.1 Vernicia montana | reverse complement strand
TTAATTTTACTTAACAAATAATTTTTATTTCTTTTTTCTCTATTATTTTGGATATTAACTACCTTATTTTATTTCTTGCTTTTTAAGGTTCTTTTTTCATAATTATGCTTGCAAATACATGAATTTAAATACATATATTTACTTCAATAAAATACATAAAAAAAAAAACGTGCCTATTATAAAAATTACATACAAAAATTCCAAAATATACATAATCAATATATACACGAACAAATATTTCAAAATACACATAATTAGTTATCAAAATTTTTAAACTTAAAATTAATATACATACCTCTTGAAGCGTAGAAATCCGAAAACACAGCGAAAAAAAAAAACAAAAAAAACAAAAATAAAATGACAACCTAATTAAAAAATCGAAACTATAAAATATAACCTAAAAATCCCACAAATTCATATAGAATTAAAAAAATACATTCATATTTTTCATTCCAAAAAAATTACAAAAATTACAACATTAATACAACATAAAAATTGATAACAACAAAAATACAAATTACAACATTTTTATTTCATTAATTCACAAAAATTCTCAATCCTCAATGTCACGACCCGACTCTAGGGACATGTGACCGGCACTAGAGTACGGGAAAGCTTAAGGCTTCCAGAACCCGTAGTCATCCTGACAATACAAGTCAACAGAGAATAAACCATGGAATCATAAATTAATGGCTAAGGGCCCACATGCCAACAGAACCTGTACGCATATCATCATATGCTCATTCAATCACATCTCACTATATAATCAGGTTCCTGTTTAGCAGAATATCTCATCATGCCATATTATAGGCAACAGATACTAACATGCAATAATATTACAAATACAAACTCGGTCTACTGTAACTGCAGAATTCTAGAGTTATAATATTATACACAACAACACATAAGCATAAAATCCACTGCCGGAGGAGATGGCAAGGAAACTCAGTAGTAATAAAATAACCAGGCTCACCCTACAACCTAAAAAAAATAATGAGACAGGGGTGAGCGTCTCAATCAGTGAATGATACTAACCAATATACAAACCTGGTGCTCTAACACCAATTTAATAATAAGGCTCATGCAATGTGTCACACATACAGATAATCAAATAGTCATACAATCAAACAGGGATGAGAATCGGTCCACAAGAATCACACTAAACCTCAATCTGGGGAGCCGATCCCCCTATCCTAGCTATCTGATTCCCATTACTATATCTCAAAATCCAATAAATAGGGTCACAGCCGTCCATGGCCTATGCCACGCAGCGCCAACCCGACTGGCAGCAGCGAGCTATGAGCAAACTCAAGCCGTCATACACCAGTCACAACTCATCAAACATAATCATCATCATATCGTAATCACAATCCTGGGTGAATCCTTGTGTCATCTCAATCCCATCCAACATCCACAATTAATATGCAATTCACATAATTAATGAAGCAATCACATATACGTATGTCAACATGCTCGATTAATGTTCATAATGCATAATTATATACATATATACATACAGTAAATGTAGGTACATGGAATACAGGAAAATATATTAGAAAGTATCACTCACAACATGGGTACAGAAAATCAGACTCGATCAGTGACTAGGACCTGAGGCTGCCGAAGATGGTCCTGAACGATCTAGAAAATAAAATATTAACAGATTATCAGAATAAGAATTTATAAGAATTAAATATAGACACATCCTAATACCGTAGAAAAATCTATCAAAATCTGGCAGAGTTTCTCCAAAATAGACCTAATCCCCCTGAAACTCAGACAACAGACTCAACGTCGAGATATTGAATATCTCAACTGGCTCCCAATAACAATTCTCACAATTAAATTCCAATAATAAATATATTATTCCCTTAATAACTCTTAAATAATTTATCCACAATTAATTATCTAAATTCATAATAATTCCACCGAGCCAAAATAAATAATTCTAATATTAAATTAGCTATCAAGGAGCAATTTCGGACTACCGGGAGCAATCACCGGAGAGTCGCCGAAAAACGTCAACGGCGTCGAATTGCGGCGAAATTGGTACCAATGGATTCGTATCGAAACATAGACACTGAAAATGTACTCCACTCTCCCTCACTCATCGGAGAGTCGCCGAAAAACACGTCGGCAGTCCTACACTGCATTGGATTCAGGCAAAAAATCAAACATTCACTAAAATTAGCAAATGAGATACCAAATCGAAACTTAGGAGAAGAAGAACTCAACGGTACTAGAATCAGCAAGAACGAATATTGGAATCGGCCGAAAAAGCTGTCGGAAGTCCAATGACCGGCGGACGTTCCGGTGGCGGACGACGACCGGGCTAGTGTGTTGGAAGCATCTTCATCTCCTCTTTCCAACGGACCGGCGTGTGTCGATGGTGGACGTCCAGAAGACGGCGTTCTGAGCTCTTTTCCTTTCTCTATATCTCTCTCTCTCTCTCTTACTGCCTCTGTTCTTTCCGTTTTCTTTTCCAGCAACAAAATCATATATGTATATATATAATAATACTTAACATATATAATAATAATAATAATAATAATAATAATAATAATAAAGTAAATAATTTATGAAAATTACTTAAATAAATTCAACTTTTTACTAAACCAATAAATAAATAAATTTACTTTACTAAAATAAATACATAAATAATAATTTTATAATCCAAAATTCAAGGTATTACATAAATAGTCTTTGTGAATAAACCGACTTGAGTTGAAAAATTTTATGTTTAAACTCGAATTTTTGTTATCATATTAGTGGGGTCAGGTCTTTAGCAAAAAAAAAAAAAGAAAAGAAAAGAAAAGAGAGAGAGAGATTAGTCGGGTCGAGTCAAGTGATTAGCAACATTTATTTATTTATTTATTTTTTGCAATGAAAATGATATATATATATATATATATATAATTGAAATTGAGGATATTACATACCCATTGAAATAAAAATTAAAAGCATATAATACTCTTCCAGACAAATAAGCACAAATTCATTCACATGACAATCTTGATGTTGGACTCCAAAATCATCATTCAAACTATCTGGTGACTCTTAAACATGAGAGAGGGGGAAAGAAATTCCCTAGCAATTGGCTATTCACCCTTTAACCACTCGAATCGCTTGCTTAAAAGCTCCAACTGAGACAGATCTGCAATATTCCACCATCATCAAAGTATTTGGGTTGATCTTAAACTCAAAACACTTTATCTAAAGATAAAATAAAAGGGAAACCCTTACTCTCCTTATAATCTGATATTAAAACAAAAAAAACACATCTTAATTGGCACAAAGCACTCCAGATTTGGAGAGAAAGAGGCTTAAAAACTGTTAAGAATATAATATGGGAAAATGTCACACATTGATTAAATACAAACATATTAAGTAATTAATATAGAGATGGACTCAACAACCTTAACAAGCTAGCTTTTAAGGTTGGTTCTCCCAATTCTAATCGATCATTGCACCTCCTCCTATTAGATCATAATTTGGACTGAGATTTCAATTTATCTTTCAATTTTCGGTATATTCTGGGTTTTGTTTGATTTCAATTATTGCCCCGTTGTGTGTTTTTTTCAATTATCTTCGCTCGGTGATGAGCTTTCAATCAATTCTTACCCCGTAGTGGATTTCGCCCGTGTTGAGCATTCAATTGTATCAACCCAATCCATATCATAAATTTGCAAGTGTCAACTGGGCTTAATAAAAAATTATCTTCGCTCAGTTGCCACTTGAGGGGAGCTGTTAAGAATATAATATGAAAAAATGTCTCACATTGATTAAATACAAATATATTAAGTAATTAATATAGAAATGAACTTCTTAACCTTAACGAGTTAGTTTTTAAATGTTGGTTCTCCAAAATATATATTAAAAACTTAACAAAAACGATAAAGATAAAAATACTAAAACAAAACAAAAACTGAAAAAAAAAAAAAAAAAGTGGGGGGAGGGAGTCACAGGCTAAAATGTTTGGAAACTGTGGCCCTCTCCCATATATGATTAACAATGTTTATTAACACCTTAAAAAAAATGAATTTACCATTAATATGCTTGGTGAATCAGTGGATAATTCCTGAACAAAGTTACAATTACATCATTGACACTTTGTTTGGAAGATAGTGGAAAATGGGAGGAAAGAAAAAGAGGAAGAAAATTTTGAAAATATTTCAAATCTTTCATTGTTTGAAAAATAAGTGAAAATAGAGAGGAAATAAAATAGATGAAAAATAAATGGAAAAATAGTATATGAGACTCACTAAAATTTTCCTCCCAAAATTATAGTGAAAATGAATGAAAAACAAGTGAAATTATAAAATTATCCATATTTTTATCTTTTTAAAAATAAAATAAGAGATATAATTGTAATTTTACATAATAAAATCTCACTACATTTTATACCTTCTTCCAAATAAAAAGTAAAAAGGCATTTCTTCATTCATCCAACTATCAATCCTTTTATTTTTAATCTTTTTATTTTCTTTCTTCATTAAAATTGCTTCCAAACATAAGGTGAATAGTATTTCTCAAATGGGCTTGGGCTCAACTTAAATATGCTTGACATATCTCTTGGATTAGGCATTTTTTTTTTTTTTTTTTTTTTTGCCAAATGATTAGGCATGTTGATTTGAAGTCTTATTCACCTTGTTTAACACACACATTAAAAAATTGAACAAGTACCTAATGATTTTTTTTTTTGTTGAATGGTATTAGAATTGTCAATAAAATTATAAAATTAAATAACTTAAATTTAATTGATTTTTGCAAGTAAATTCATGTTTTTAGAATAATTTATAAGGCAACAAACTTTAATGTTTAGAAGAAACCATGATAATTGATTTAACTTTATGTTACTATTATTCATATAGAAATTAATATCATGCTTCTGTAAGAGAGTTGTTTTTAATTTTGTACTTAATATTGAATTTACATTAGATGAATTTTTAATATTTATAATGTATGAATCATTTTATTGTAGAATCTAACCTCTCACAATTGAATATATATAATTCCTAAGATTATACTACTAGTTTATTAAAAGAGAGTACCCATGGTTGTATTGTTTATTACTTAATCTCATTCTCAAAGCGTATTGTTTTTATGCAATTAATATGTATCAATATTGAAATATAACATCATATGGTACATTAATTATATTAAAATAAAAATAATGAAACAAATAATAGTGCTCTTTTTTCTTTTGGGTACATCTTAGAATAGATAGCGATTTCTTTCCAATGTAAGAAAAAATAGAAGATGTGTATTATGCTACATTTGGATTTATTTTGATTTGCTTGGGCCTTATAGATTTCTCTGTCTTGTTGGGCTAAGCCTATTTAATTGCAACCAAAGTACAATTAGAAAAAAAAAATAATAAATAGAAAACAAAAGAATGTTTTAACTCCTGCCTTGCCTCTTGACATATTTAACTAGAATTTAGTCCGCGTTTTGCATGATTTTATTTTATTTTTATATTATTATCTATATGAAAAAAAATTAATTCTTAAATTCTTAAATTGGTGAGATGGCAAAAAATTATGCTAATACTCTCTTATTTTAAAATCATATAATATATATATATATATATATATATGATTTGGTGAATTATACTTGGACTCGCTTGATCATTATTATTATTATTTTTTTATCTCAATAAAATTTTTTGTTTAATTATTTAACTTAGTGCCCTTAAAATTTATCACATGAATTAAAATAATAATAATAATAAATAAGCTTACATTTAATCATAACATTTCAAAAGCCATAAATAATAAATTTATTCGGGTATATCAATAAACACTCAAACTATGAGTCCAAAACCTTGGGTAATAAAGAGCATGAAAATTTACAGCAATAAATTAAAATCCCTTATTCTTTCCTTCAAAAGCATAGTTATAAAAACATATATAAATCAAGTATATTTTTTTTATAATTTTGGCCTGCATTAAACATATATGACAAAACCATTTTAATTAATTAGGGAATTCAAAAACAAATTAAAAGAGAGTTTTACATATACATGTATATGTAAATATGACCCACTTATTAAGATTTCGTCCTATGGCTATCAATAAAATTGGGATTAAGACCCATTATCACTTTAAATTTATAAAATTTTGGTCTTTTGTGGAAATCATGACATTATATATCATATATTTTTAGTCATAGTCAACAAAATTTAATTATAAATCCATTTAAAAAAAAAAAAAAAAGACAAGCACGCACATTCCGAATAACTTAATTTAGGTGTTAACTAACTCCTAATTTACATATATAATTAATTTCCACAAATCCTAGTCAATAAGTTAGAAAATTAATTAAATTCCATAAACATTAATCAAATTTTATTAATTCCATTCTATATCCACTTTAATTTTCCATCCACACTTGCAAGTTGCAACTCATCTAATAAAACAAATACTTAGATATGATATTAAGGAAAAGACAGATACATGCATATTGATTTTAATAATTAATTTTGTTAATTAATTGCTCACCAAATCACCAAGCTAGTTAATTGAAGAATTGCATGTCAAAAGTAAATCTGCATACGTAAATCAAATAATTAAGCCTCAAGACAATGTGAGTCACATTTACCACTAGAAACAAAAATACAAAATGGTTCCACCACATATACTTGTATCCAATTAGAGGACACAAAATCTTCTACCTATCTTTATCAATGTTGATATTTGGTAGATATCAGGAACAATGTGGACCTACTTAAGATAATTAAGTAAAGATTAATCATTAATGCAAGTCAAATAATTAAAAGTCTCTTAATTATGTCTATAAAATCAAACATTATTAACTGTTTACCAAAAAAAAAAACCCTAATTAACGTGTTTATTAGATTCATTAAGGAAATATAATATTATTGTTTGTGATAAGTGGCGGAGCCAAGCCACCATATACTAAGTGGGGTTGAGTGTCTCACTGAAAATTTTAAAATCTTTACTATTACATGTGTATTTTAAGTGATAGTTTTATTAAAATTTTTAAAGTGATTTCACTAAAATTATTAAAATGTCACATAATTTCACTTAAATATTTTTAAACTTCTAAATTTTTTATAAATTTTATGATTTTACTATCACTAAATATATATCACAATCAACTCAAATTATTAATATCTCATTCAAGTTTACTTAATTTTTAATTTTTGAATCTAATATTTATAATATTTCTAAAAGTTATGTATATTTTAAATTTTATTCTTATTAGAATTTGAATTGTGATCCTATTTAAATTGTTAATATGTCCATCCAATTTTATTTGTTTTTAATTTTGAAGTAAGGATATATTTATTTCAAATAATGCAAAAAATTTATAAAATTATTTTAAAGATCATTTTTAAAAAATGTAAATATATTTATAATATTGTTAATTTACAATTTGTTTATAAATTCTATTAATTTTGGTAGAATTTAAATCAAATATAACTAAATTTATAAATGTAAATTTGTAATTTATAATTATTTATATTAAAAAAAATTAATAGTATAGTGATCTCATTGAACAAAATTTTTAGTTCTTAGTCACAACCATACAGTGATGGTTAAATTAACAATTCAGCTAAGCTTAATTGATTAGTGCTTAGCCAGTTGTCAATATGCAACAGCTAAATAAATATCTTATGATTTGTAATAGATTGATTATGCAATCAAGAATTTAGTTACAATCTTCCCCGATTCTCTCTCTACTCTCTCTCTTTCTATTACTATTCTCTCTCATTCTCTGTGACTATTTTCTCTTGGTTTCTCAGTTAACAAACATTACTGTTATGGTTCATGGCAACAGGTCATAACAAATCTCTGCTCCTGTTTGTGATGACTTAAATCAGTTTAATTCAACGATTGAATTTGAAATTAACAGTTTATAATTGATAATAATCACTAATAAACTTAATAAAAATATATATTTTTATATTTAATTTTCTATTAATTAACGTTTATAATTTGCGGTTGATGTTATTGATCATTATCTCCTTACAATTGTTTATTCCAAATGTGAATAGTTTGCTAAAATAATGAACTTTAAACACAATAAGTGAAACTTTACCCATTGTAAAACTATAACTAGCCGCCATATATAGACAAAGATATGACAATTGAATAAAATCACGAGGCAAGTATTGCTTTTCTGAGTATATAATCAGTGTGAAAACTTCAAATTAATTTTGTGTGAAACCACACTTTTCCAACTATTTTTATTTGGACCACATCAAATTGACTAGTCGCAATATATAGTATAAGTGCTCCACTACTACTACTACTACTAGCTAATAATAATTAATTCAATCAAATCATAGACAAAAAAAAAAAAAAAAATATTAATTCGATAGTGCCAAAACGACTAACAAATCAGAACATGCATAGTTTCATATTTGATTATAAAGTCGGAATGGACATATACTAGATAGGATATGATCTTCATGCTTTTAATTTCCAACTTTTTTACTTTTTCCTTCAATTTCAATCATTACATTTATAATTTTCTCATGCAAACTTGACCTAATTGAACTAATGACGATTCTTATCAACAGTTATATAGACAGCTAATTTGGAAATCCAACTCGATTAATATCATGTACTAATTACAACAATAATCATGTTAAAGCCGGAAATAATATTAATCAATCATGCATGTATATACTAATAATTATATGCAATTCGCTCCAAATAATGCATTTTTTTGCTAAGTATTTCAACCTAATTAAAGTGGGTACTATATATATTCATTGAGCCAAGTAGCTCAACTAATTCAAATTCGTAATCTAATCATTTTGAAAGTAATTAATTTTAACAATTCATTTTTTATTTTGTTGCTAATGAATTTGTTAACACGAGATGCATTGAACTTTTTTTAAAGAATATTTTAATTGAAATTTAAATTCGTGACTTTTTAGTTATGAAAACGAATCCAGTTAACAAATTCGAAGACCACAAGGCATAGTACACCAACCAAAAAATATAAAAAATATCAAGAGGAATGAATAAACTCCATAAACAGACAATTTGGCAAAAAAAAAAAAAAAAAAAAAAAAAAACTCCATAAACAGACAAGCAATGAAGCAAAGGACGCACGGTCGGCTTCTATGTGCAAGTGTAGGACCCAACAACATGAGAATTGTATTTTTATGGTAAAATAATGAATAAATAAAAACAGGAATTTTTTTTTTTATATATATATATATACTAAAAGGTTAAATGAGCCAAAATAATATCGTAAGTTACATAATAAGAGGTAACTCTCCCCTTTAATATCTATTATCAAATTGGTGATAACTCTTTATAATTTGAAAAATTCGAATTTGAAACTTTTCGCTTTTCACATACGATAAGAAAACCAATTAAATTAGACATGATTTTTTAATTATTCACAATTCTGCAAGAGAATATAGCAGAAAGAAAAATAATTAAGATAATGGATTAAAATATGTTGGGGACCCCAAAGATTCGTGTGATTAGAAATTTAGAATTTTTGGTGTGAGAATATGAGAATATCTGTGGCTTTAGATTTGGCTACGTATATTAAAATACAGTAACTCCTCTGCCGCCGTAGTCAAATTATTGTTGCAGATGGGAGGTTGTCGCGCATGCAATATATCTATTTTGACAAGTGTTTTAGGACTTGGAATTTTGAGTATAGCAAATATCTATGTAGTCATTGCTAAGATTCATATCATATCATATTCTTGGTGTTCAATTCCAAGGAGACATGTTTACTGTCAATATTTGAAATTTATATAAGAAGTTTTGTATATTTAAATTTTAAGATAGAAAAATGAATTTTTGGTACAATATTAGTAGTATTATAGTTGTCTTTATAATTGAAAATTTTTAATTTTAATTTATTAAGAATAAAATTTAAGTGATCATTTAAATATTTGATAAATTTAAAATTTATTGTTAATTTAAATTTAAATTTTAGATATAAAATTATAAGAATAGATATGATATGAAATTTTGAAGATTGAATTATTTCAAATCAACGGTTATCTAAAAAAGAATTTCAAGTGCTCCTGCATGTGGTCTCAACTATACAGGCAAGGGAAAAAGGGGAAAAACATGGCACAACAAGATCTACATGGCCTATCATTTACACGTAATCTTTCACATGCACGAGGGGCGGATCCGACAACTGGCTTGGCTGTGCATGCTCTGCCTATAATTAAATCATTTTATTGACCAAACTAATAAAAAGAAAATCTCATCTCAATGCTAGCTAAGCTGGATATTGTCAAATGTCTATCATGTCTTCCACAGGCACCTTGTTGTTGTTGTTGTTGTTTTTTTCTTCCAAAGGAAGAAAAAATTTTCATTAAACAAGCCAAAAGCCATCAATAGTACAAAAAATTCATACACCGTAGGGAATGGTATAATATAATCACGTTAAAATTACCCATTAATGGATTTTTGAACATAGACTTAAAGTCTAAAATAACAACGGCCCATCGGCCTACCTTTGATTTGAAATTATGATGGTGCCCTTAATTGTGTCTCTCCAGGTTTGATGCTTCTAGAATTTCTGCCAATTCCTCCTTCGCCGTTAATGACTATGAGACTGAAGGATCTACCAAAGAGAAAGGGAAACCCACCATTGAACACATCTTTAAACGCATGTATTGGTCTGACTTGAGGCTAGCCCACCTAACAAAGTTAAATCTGTGAGCATGAAGTCTTTGACAGTAGACAACAAACTTCCCTTTCTCCAGCCATAGTCAGTGCGAGATATTGCTACTATCAATGATGGATAGAACCTTCAGATGATGTAGATCTGAAAAGAAAAAACCAAACCCAAGGTCTTCCACCCCTAACTCAACACCTTCTTCCCTCTCTCATCTACTACCTATTATGTATATAGATCAGTAAAAATATTTAGATAGTGAGATGACCGGACATCGTTGATAGAAAGTATGGCAAAAACTCATCCAAAAGACAACAACAGAAACCCAAACAGATAAATAGCTAAACCAGACGGGCTGGAAGGAAAACAAACCATAGAGATTTAAGAAAAACAACCATATTTACAACAAAAGAACTGAGATTTGGGTCTACTTCCAGTGGCAGGAACCGCCAAAGGGAACCCTCTATAGAAAACTAAAGAAGAAGAAACTCTTCAGAGAAATTTTTTAGAGAGATAACTTGTATTTCTTTGACAGACACGTTAGTGCATTATATATTATTAGAATCAATTTGAAATTTATTTGGGATAAGATAGATACAACGACAAAATAAAAGTAAATAGATAAAATATAAATTTATATGGTTTAATGTAAACTTATGTTCACGGGCGAAAAGAAGTAAAATTTACTAACAAATTAGAAAGGTACAAAATTACAATGGAAAATAACACTCAACCATTGAATTCAAATACACCCAATGTGTTCACCACTCTCAAAACTAATATTGGAATTACAGCACTCAAAATGGGCACTCAAAATTTGTCTCTAATTCGCCCATACACCATACTTCTATTGTACCACTTAATTTTTTCTATTTGTATTTTTTATTAATTTGTAAATTTTATTAATTTTTTGTTAATTGTTCAATTTGTATTATTTTTATTGATTTTTTTTGGAATTTGTTATTGTTGTGTTTTTTTAATAATTTATGTAATTGTTTAGAAATAAATAGAATATGTATCAAAAAAATTTATAATTTTTTTTTTGTGTATTGAGAATATTTTAGTTGAATTTTTGAGAATTTGTATAATGATGTATATATGGAATATGAATGTATTTTTTATTTTTGTAATTTATTTTTTTATGTAATTGTGTATATTTTTGTAATTTATTTTTTTTATTTTTGTAATTTATTATTTTTATGTATAATTATATGTATAAGTTGGAATTTTTTTTGTTAATTTTTGTTAATTTGTATTTTTTGTAATTTGAATATTTTTTTTGTATTTTTTTACTTTGTTAATTTTGTAATTTGTTTAGATTTTTTTTTTATTTTTTCAAATTTGTATAATGTTGTATATGTGGAATATATATATATATATATATATATATATATATATATATATATATATGGAAATGTAATTTATTTTTTATGTTATTATGTATATTTATGTAATTTGTTATTTTTGTAATTTATATGAAATTTAGTGAAATTTTGAGATTTTTAGTTATAATTGTTGCATTAGGAGAACTGTAGGGAGATGCTGTTGAAATTTCAACAAAAGTATGAATACAAAATATTATAGTATATGGTTATATAACAATGAGTTTTTAAATGGGTTAGGTTCTTACTTTATAGGCAAGGTGTAATATTTTGAATTTTTAAATCATAAAAATTTATTATTGTTTGGATATTTTATTTTAGTAAAATAAATTCTTTATTTATTTAATTAAAATCAGAATTTATTTAATTAATTTTTCAGATTTATTTACTTAATTATTATTATTATTATTATTATATATACACAGACCTGATTGGTTCACATGAACCAATCAATGTCTGTTGGAATTTAGGGAATCAGAGAGAGAGAGGTTGTTTCGCCGCCGTCAGACCACTGTTTGGTTGCACGCGCCGGCTAGGGAGTAAGCCCAGCCTCCGACGCGTCTTCCGGTGCAAGCCTCGTCGCCGTCCATTGTCGCACCGCCCATCCAAACGTTCGTCGGCCAGGAAACTTCTGAGAGATTTTTCAATCAACTTCGATCTCCATTCTCGCCGATTCTAGTACCATTGAATTCCTCTTCTTTTAAGTTTCGATTTGGTACCTCATTTGCTAATTTTAGTGCATGTTTGAAGTTGGGCGAAATCCGGTGAAATTTGCATACTGCCGACACGTTTTCCGGCGATCCTCCGGCGAGTGAGGGAGAGTGGTGTATATTTTCAGCATCTACTCTTCGTTACGAATCCGTTAACACCAATTTTGCCGCTATCCGACACAGTTGACATTTTCTGGTAACTTTTTCGGCGACTCTCCGGTGAGTGCACCCATTAGTGCATAATTGATCCTAAATGATTAAATTAATATTCGAATTATTTAATGTAGCATATTGGAATTATTCATGAGTTTATATAATTAATGGTAATTAAATTATTTTAAAATTATTAAGGGAATAATAATTATATTATTAGAATTTGACTTTAAGAATTGATATGGGAGTCCAATTGAGATATTCGATATTTCAATATTGAGTCTGTTGTCTGAGTTTCAAGGGAATTGGTATTACTCTAAGGGAAACACTGCCGGGTTTTGGTAGATTTCTCCACTGTTTTAGGATGTGTCTATCTTTTGATTCTCATAATTCTTATTCTAATAATCCATTAATACTTTATTTTATAGATCATCCAGGACCTTCCTCTGCAGCCCCAGGTCTCAGTCAGTGATCGAACTTTGATTTCCCATACTTGTATTGTGAGTGATACTTTCTAATATATTTTTTTGTTTTCATGCATCTACGTTTACTGTATGTATATATATGTATAATTATGCATTATAAATATCAAATGAACATCTTAGCATATGAATGTGAATGATTCATTAAATATGTGCTGCATATTAATTGTGGATGCTGATTGGGATTGGGATGATATAAGGACCAGTTAGGAATGTGATTATGATATGATGATGATTATTTATGATGAGCTATGACTGGTGTATGACGGCTAGGGGACTTGTTCATCGTCTGGCGCTGCTGCCAGTAGGGTCAGTGCTGCGTGGCTTAGACCATGGACGGCTGAAACCCTATGAGTTGGATTTTAAGAGACAGTATTTGGATTCAAAGAGCCAAGATAGGGGGATCGGCTCCCCAGATTTGAGGATTAGTGTGGTTCCTGTTGATTGATTCTCATTCTTGTATGATTACTTGATTATTTGTATGTATGACACATTACATGAGCAATAATATTAGATTAATATTAGAACACCATGTTTATATATTAGTTAGTATCATTTACTGAGTTGAGACGCTCACCCCTGTCTTCTTATTTTTTTCAGGTTGCTGGATAGGCTAGTTATTTTATTATTGTTGAGTTTCCCTGTCATCTCCACCGGCAGTGGATTTTATATTAATCCGTTGTTGTGTATAATATTATTATTCTAGAATTTCGCAATTACAGTAGACCGACCTTATATCTGTATTATCGTTGCTCGGTGTTATCTATTTGTATCTATATTATACTGCTGAATGGTAACTATTTATCTGTACTGTGGTATGGTTATATATTCTTCTAAATAGAAACCTGATGATATATGTTGAGATGTAACTTGAATAGTTTATTTATGATATTAGTACAGGTTCCGTTGGCATGTGGGCCCTTAGCCCTTGAATTTAAGATTCTCTGGTATATTCTGTATTGATTAGACATGTTAGGCTGACTACGGGTTCTGAAAGCCTTAAATCTTCCCGTGCCCTAATGCCGGTCACGTGCCCTTAGAGTTGGGTTGTGACAAAGTAGAGATAAGAATGTAGAATTAGATATTAAGAACTTAAAATAACAACCAACAAACTATAAAAGTAATTATATTGTCTGTCATTTAAAATGCAATGTGTTTCCACAATTTTCAAGAATTAATCATGAGATCGGATAGAAATTAGATGTATTATAAGTTTAAGGACGGTTTACTAAGGTCGAAATTCTTAGATGGTATAAACTAGTTCATTCAATTTGCTACATCTCAACCTCAATTTATGGATGGAAGCAATATTAGATGTTCGTGCAATCATAAAAAGTGTAAGAATTGCAGTTATTTGGACCCAAATATAGTAATCTTGCATCTTCCACAGAGGGGTTTCGTTTTGAGTTATTATGAATGGTATTTGCATGATGAAGTAAGTGGGTCTGGAAAATGTCAATAACCTTTATGAGCAGTTGTCGCAACTAGCCCTAGGATCCACCGACCCTCGTCAGGTGGACGAGAGAGAGTTATACCTTCAGGCTGTTGGGGGCCGGACGAAGGGCAGGATTTACGACATCGGTTCTCAAACATTGCATTTTTATGGACATCCCGATGCCAGTACTTCTTCTGCCCCACCACCCCCTTTATCCGAGAACATACAACGGGATGTGGATCGATGAGTAGATGAGAGGTTAAGGGGTATGGAGGAGTGGCTATGGGGCGTATCAGCGGCCACTGGGATACCTTTACCATCTCATCTTCTATCGCAGCCTGCTCGTCCGCATGCTTCAGTCCAGCAGCCTGCTCGTCCGCCTGTTTTAGGAGATGGTGTTGATGTTGGTGATCATGATGATGGTGATGATTATTTGTTGGATGATCTGGTTGGTGGCGATGATCACACAACAAATTTTGGTTAGATTGTTTTTTATTTTTTATACCGACGAAATTTTATTTTTGAATTTTTTACTATTTATTTTATATTAGCACATTATATTTTGTTATGTTAATATAATAGTATGACATTATTTTTTTATATTTATTATTTACATTAATATATTTACTTTTATATTTGTGACTTTCTAAATTTAAATACAATTGCAATTAAATTAAATTATAAATTAAAAAAAAGTCATATTCAACCGTTATTGACGGAAATGTATTTATTTATTTTAATTATTTATTGATGGATTACTGAAGGAATTTATTTATATTATTTATTAATTGCTAACAGATTACTGATAGAACATATTTATTTTGTTTATTAATTACTGACGAAGAAGACCGTCGATAATTTTATAGACAGTCATTACCGATGGATATGCCGTTGGTAATATATTACAGACCATGATTTTGTTGTGTAACTCTAATTACCGATTGAAAAAATATAATTACCAACAGAAAATTTCGTCTCTAATAAGTGTTTTTTCAATAGTGATTGTGATTTCTTATTAATTTTCTGATGATTTTATTATTGACTTGACATAATCATATATATATTTTTGTATATTTTTTTTATAAGATATATTATTTTTGTATATCACCATGAGGTAAGTATCCGATTTAATTTTCCTGTATTATAACATCTTTGTTAACCTAACTAATCCTCGAAGTTAAATAACTTGAATAACAATGAATGAAAATTTATTAGTGATAAATATGGACTTTTAAACACTAATCATAGATATGCATGGCAATAGGTAGAAGAGCCGTTGGATCAAGAGCTATGTTGGTATCATTGGAAACTTTTCAAGGCAAATAAAATGGTCATCGTCGTCTGCTATAAACTAAACAAAAATTTGTGTGGTATTTTTGCTGCTAGATTTCATCATTGCCATACATGTGCCCCAAAAGCTTTTTGGGAGATAATAGGAACTCAAAGTGGGGTCCACCAGCCTGTTGGTAGGCCCAAAAAGACCCCAGATTGACTGCACTCTTTACGAGGACAAGTTGCTTGACCATTATGATGACAAAAAAAAAAAAATAATAATAATAATAATAAAAATAAAAATAAAAGGACCACCACACCAAAATTTGAATCTGATGATCCGAAAGCATAATATGCTCTATTTGAAACCGTTTGATTCTCTTCTTAAAGGCCGCATGATAGTTTGAAATTTGAACTGATGACTATTTGCCTCTACTCTCCCATGAATTTTGAGTTCACCTTTGAGCCTTGACATTGGATTTTTTGTTTCACTCTTTTCTTTTTCTTGTATTCTTGTGTGCTTTATATGTATTATAATTTATAAGATATGTTTTTCTTCTTCTTTTTTTTTTTACTATAGTAAAAAGAAGCAGATCAGATTTTAGAGTTATATAAAAAAAAAAACTCAGCCTTTAGAATATTGGAAATGGATTAAGTTAACTTTCCTATACTTTTTAATTTCTGCTGAAAGAGAGGAGAAAAAAAAAAAAGAAAAAGTGTTAATGATATAGTTAGTAACAAGAAGTTACTAACTACATATATTTTTATATATATGTGGAATAATATATAACTTTATTTTTTTAGAGGAAGGAATATATCTTTATTGTTTATTTCTCAATAAAAGAGAATGAATTTTCATTAAAGGACTCCATTTTTGAATCTTGATCATAGATCATGAATTATTTAATTTTGCTTCATTCCAAAAATCTTTAATTTTTATTTAAAGAAAACTAATTAATACATTAAAATTATATATCCTAAAACCATATTTTTATGATACAGACATTCAATTATTAAATTAGTGGTATTCCGTATGTACCGCTGCTACTATTAAATGTATATATTGCTTTGGTAGCTGGTCGTCTGAAAGGAATGAAATAATCAGCTGTACAGTACCAATAATGCTTTATAATTGAAAAGAAATTGCGACCAAATCTGACACTAGACAGAAGGTAATAATAAATCGAATAATTGAAGACATTCGAAAGCTACCAAAATTGTAAAACAGACTGCAATGGGTTAAAAGCCTCGTATGAATCACCATCACTGAGTAAAATTCCACTGCTCGTAATATATATATAGCAGGTTTCGTATGAGTGAAGTAAAATATCTTGTTCTATGGCCTTTGGCATGAACACATTCCATTTTGTCACCGTCAGGAAAGATCTATGAGACAATATCGGGACATAAATCCTTATAGGTCCAATTCAGCATATATATATATATATTAATTTATAATCTATGGATGCAACCATATATAGGTTAGCTGGTAATTAATAGTAATAATCGTCTCCTAATCTTCTTTACCTTCAAAAGCAAAGTAAAGTTCCATTCACATTCTACTTTTAAACAGCACTTGTTAATTACTTCAGTAATCACATGCTAATTTACATCTAATTTTGTTGATAATTAGAGTTGAAATTCTAGTCATAAAAAGGAATTGATATAAACAGTAAAGGTTGATTCAATTAATAAATGGACAGACTTGCTCTTGATCAATATTTAATTATTGGGATCAATTCATAAATAATAAATTTTACTTATTTATAATTTTTATTTTACAAAATTTAGCTCCGATTAAAACTCAAATTCAAAATTTTTTTTAGGTTTGGAAATGATTTTAGTAAAATAGACGAAAACTGACCCTCTTATATATTGCTTTAAAAAAAAAAAAAAAAGGCATGTTACCAAATGGTTAGACTTTATAACAATATGTTTTGATTTTATTAGGTTATCAAGTCATGATATAAATAATAAGATGTTTGCATGGTGAGAATTTGATCATAAGTGTGGAAATGAAATTTAATTATATGATAATGATTGGAGTGATCATTTATTCATTCTGTGCCTAAAAAGAAAGAAATGATGATTACTGGTTACTGCTGAGAGAGCTAGAGAGATAGAGAAAGAGAGAGGGTTCTTTTATAGTAAGGAGTTAGGAGATAGAAGTGAGAGAGCAAGGGGGGGGGGGGGGGGGGGGGGTATGTACCGTGAAACGTGGGCGCAGAAGCACTTTATTCACCTGACAGTTTTGCACTTTGGGCCCTATCTATTTGGAGTGTATTCCTCACGCTAACTATCTATCTATGTGTCCTCTTCATCACTTGCCTTTCTTTTCACTGCATCATGTGATTTTGGAATTTTTTTTTTTTTTTGGCAACAAATGTGATTTTGGATTTTGGCTCTCCAGTTTTTGAATCTTAAAATTATGAACAAGCAACCAAATTAACCTCCCACTCGCTCTAGGGTTTCTCATTTAATCATTTGAATAAACTTTATACACCACATTGAGAATTATTCCGACTAAAAAAAAAAGAGAGATTCCGATTGCCTTCTTAAAGTGATGAATGATGATTATTTGTTTAGGTTCTTGAGAGAAACTTAAGCCAGCCAATAACAATGCCGTACTTAATTGGTATATAATTTGTTTGGTTGATAGAATGAAATTTACTAATAGATAGCCATTCTATTAGTAATTAACTATGATATATATGGCAATTCTTTTGCTTAAATGTGTAATTTTTTGTTGTGGTAATCAAAACCAATGTTTTCAAATCCGGCCCAATCTTAAATCGGTGAAGTCAAATGATCACAGACCAGAGGTTCAATCGGAATCGAATCAAAATTTTAAATAATATCATATATTTATTATTTATATGTTAAAAAAATATAATATACATATAATTAAAATTAAAAAACGTTACTAGAGTAATTAATAAACATTACTTTGAAAAAATATGAATTTGAAACTATTACTTATAAGAAATTATAGTAAATTAACTAATTAAGTGTTCATTTTGAGACTCAAATTCGGGTGGATTTCTCTACTCGGTAGTGGGAGATCTATTCGAATTTGTATTATCTTATGTAAAAAATATGAATTTAAATATTCATATGTTCAAAATGACGAGTGTGTGAATAATAATTTGAAATTCAAAATAAGATATATATATTAAGAAAAATGAATACTTATCCCACATTGAAAAAAATGTAAAATTAGAATGAAGTATATATTTAAAGGCTCATCATTTCAAAGTTAAGAAAGTAATTAAGATAGTTTCTCTCTGCGCAGATTCAACGTGTGAGTGCGTGACTTACATATCAAATTTCAAATTTTTGATTTTTTTTATCCGATCAACCAATCCGGTTGAAATAACTATGATGAAAACTGAATTGTATAAAAGCTGCTACTTCGTTCGTAATTATTTAAATTTCACAATGTGTATAAACGTAAGAAAGTAAAGGAAATAATTTATGGCTGGCGTGATGATTGATACATAATTAATAGTCCATCTTAAATAGGATTGAAATGTAGGAGATTTAATTAGTCTCCGAAAACAATGGGAGCTAAGGATAATGTTGCAATGTGATTTATGATTATATTAATGTTTACAATGTTTTAACTAATTTTATTATACTTTTCAAAAAAAAAAAAAAAACTAATTTTATTATTAGTATAATTCAATAATCAAGTGTATATATATATGTGTGTGTTTGATAGTACTTTATTAATTTAAGAAATGAATGATGATGATAAATTATTATCTTTTAACAAAAAAAGATAATTCAAGTTTAAAATAAATATGTGAAATTTCTGGAATATATTTGTGATTATTTTTCATAAAATTGTATAGGTATATAATAAAGAAAAAATTCTTACATCCGAGTAAGTTTTTTCTATGTTTTTTTTTTTTTTTGTCAAATAAGTTTTTTCTATGTTGAGTGTTTGTATATAATAATATTATATGAAACAGAAAAATAAATAAATATTTTTGTTATTAGATAAAAAAATAGAAATATGAATTAAATAATTTTTATTTATTAATTTGGGTGTATAATATAAAAACATATTCATTCTACGGCTGATTTGGTTCAACGTCCACCCATCCAATTGGCAAACGAGCTGGATTAGAAAACTGCAAACGTGGCACAAGTGAGAAAGAAAGAACAAACTGAGAAGAAAGAAAGGGGCACGTGAGAAGCGCATGAGAAGAGAGAATCGATCCTTTGCTTGTATGAGGCGAGCGAGTGGGTCCACTCGTTTGGGCCCGCAAGTGGAGTGCTCTTTCGGTATGCCTTCTTTATCGAAAACCCCGAAAAAAATATTTTCCAAAAAAAAAAAAAAATAATAATAATATTCTCTCGCTCTCTCAGCTTCTGTCACGTCAAACACGGGACCTTTATTAGAGTGACGAGTAAGCCGCGATCTCTGACGTATTCTTGGTTTACAAATCCAACGGTTCCCATCCTCCCAAAAAATCACCTCTCAGCCGTCGATTTAGTCTAAGCTGAGGTGGGGAGTGGGTCCATTGTCATAAGATTGTAGAGACAACATAGGGGCCCACGAATGTTTAAACCCACCGACTGTGTATGAACCGTAGCTACAGAGTAGGAGTAGGGGATAGTTACCCTCTCTCTCTACACTGAGTAGTGCCTTTTTCTTCCTTCTTATTCACAATCACAGCCCACACCCACTCACCATCCAATTCCAAATCTCTCTGTCTTTCACTTCTGTCACAAACAATAGACTTATTTGTCTCTGTCTCTTTCTTTCATTTTCTTTGCATATTTAGTGTGAAGAAGAGCAAATATGAACTAAAAGTTGTTTTCAAGTTTGAATACTTGAAGAGAAGTAGTAGAGTGTTGTTGGTGATTAATTTGGTTGCTTTCTACTTTTTCTTCTTTTGTATAATCAAATGGGTCTCACTTCTTTGCAAGTTTGTATGGATTCAACTGATTGGCTGCAGGTAAGCTAGCTTTATATACTTTCATCTCTATATATATATCACCATTTTAATTAACTAGACTATATCAATTTTCATTATATATTTTTTTTCTTTTTATGTGATTGAAATTTATAATCTTTTTGTCTTAAACAACTACTCATTGTATAAAGTACATTAATTTTCTCATTACAATTGTTGAGTATTGTCTTTCATAGTTCAAATGCCATAATGGGACAATTTGATGAATAAAGTCTTAAAATGGGATGGAATTTTGGTGTCATTTTATAGTACAAAATTTCAAATCTTTAATTTGGAAATTACCATATATGTACATTTTGCTAAGTACTTTACATATGATGGAGCGTTTAATTTCAATAGGAATTAGAATTATTTTTAGAGTTGAAAGATATCCTTCCAAGGACGAAGGGAATGTCTAGTGTTGTGCATTCATTATTATTGATATCTTGCTAGGAAGGACAAAGAATTTTTCTTTTTCTTTAGACCCTGTCATTAATAATTAATAAATTAATCACTGACAAGTTCTGACAGAATTCCATATCAAAATTTTTGGTTGTGTGAGCAGGGTACGATTCACGAGGAGTCTGGAATGGATTCTTCTTCACCATCTGGGGATATGCTCACATGCTCAAGGCCTTTAATAGAGAGAAGGCTTAGGCCCCCACATGACCAAGCTCTCAAATGTCCAAGGTGTGATTCAACTCACACCAAGTTTTGTTACTACAACAATTACAGCCTTTCTCAGCCAAGGTACTTCTGCAAAACTTGCAGAAGGTACTGGACCAAAGGTGGCACTTTAAGGAACATCCCTGTTGGTGGTGGCTGTAGAAAAAACAAGAAAGTTAGTACTAAAAAATCCAATAATAATGATGATCATAATCATAATCAGCCCATTAACCATATTAACCCATCCTCATCTTCATCATCTCCCCATGTCCATAATATTATAAATCCTACTGATCTTCACCTTTCATTTCCTGATCAGATCCAAATTTCACATCTTAATCACTTGCTTACCACTCAAGGCACACTAGCAAACCCTACTTTTGGTTTGCTTGAAAACTCTACCAGGCCTATTGATTTCATGGAAAGTAAGTTAGAAGCTATAGTTGGAAGTTCTAGGAATAATAATAATAGTAATTATGATTTTATGGGGAATAATGATATGGGTATGGTTAATGGGTTTGGAGAAATTAATCTTCATCATCATCATAATCATGGGTTAACTACTCCTCATCCAAATTTTCCATTTGGGATGTCATCACTTGATGAGAATAATAATAATAATAGTAATGGAAATTTCATGGAAACATGTCAAAGGTTAATGGTTCCATATGATCATCATCATCATCATCATCATCATCAAGGAAATGAAGATCAAACTATGATTGATGTGAAGCCCAATACAAAGCTTTTATCTCTTGAATGGCAAGACCAAGGCTGCTCTGATAATGGGAAAGATACATTTGGGTATCTAAACCATTTGGGATCATGGACTGGTATGATCAACGGTTATGGATCGTCCACCACAACCAATCCTTTGGTGTAATAATCCCAATAATTAATTAATTCCCCTTTGATGGAAAGGTTTTTTTCGTGCTTCTTTCTATTATAAGGTGGTCTTAAAGGAAGAAAAAAGAAAAGAAATATTTTATTGACTTGACAAGCAGCAGGAGCAAGGAACAAAGAGCAAAGATTTGTGTAAATGAGAAGTTTAAAGAGTCCAAAAATGACTGCCTTAGTATCTTTTTTCTGTTTGTTTTATGTTGTTTTCTCGTTTCATCTTCTGCCTAATTTGGTGTCTTTGTTATAAGACATTCAAAGCTCTAGGATTTTGTTGTTATATCGAGGAAGATATGGTAGTGCTTTCTTAGCTTAATATATATTAATTAATTATATATAATATAATATAGTATTTGTTACTATACAATATTGCTTAATTAACTTTTTTAATTTTTATTTTCCTCTTATTGATTATATGTGTGTGTCTGTGTGTGAAGGTGAATTAATGAGTGATTGATGGGTTATTATTCTATAAAGGTTTCTTTTTAGTTAATCAAATATGAGTAATGACAAAATAATAATTAATAAATTTTGTGCAGATTTTTCAATGAAATTCAACATATTAATAAATTAATTTTAATTGTATATTTATATTCAACAAATTAAAATTAAAAAGAATAAAATTTTATTACTAACTTTAATATCTTTTTTGCATCTCTCACTTGCATTCTATTTCTCTCTTTCATATCATTATTTTTAGGATAAATTACTATTTAGTTTTTGAGATTTGACTTAATTAATTAATTCATGCTTATTTTTAAAAAATTAACTAATTAGTCCATCAATTTTGGTTTTGTCAGACTTTTTAGTCCTTCCGTCTAATTTTTATTTTTTTTCGGTTAAATTTATGAAAAATAACTAAAATGCCCTTATATATATAATAAATATAATTTTAATTTTATTATTTAAAAATAAAAAATGTTCAAATTAATAAAATTAAATAATAATATAATTTGATGATATTAAATATTATTGTTATATAATTATATAAATATTATTTACTTTTATTAATTTATTTTTTTAAAATAATAAAATTAAAATTATATTTATTATATATATATAAGGGCATTTTAGTTATTTTTCATAAATTTAACATAGAAAAGTACAAAAATTAGACGAAATGACTAAATAATATGATGGAACCAAAACTGAGAGACTAATTAGTTAATTTTTAAAAAAATAAAGACGAGTTAGTTAATTATATCAAATCTCATGAAATAAATAGTAATTTGCCCTTATTTTTATTATCCTTATATAAAATAATTATTCATTGAAAGGAAAAATTATATAAGTTATAGTTTTATTATCTATAAATATGAAGTGAGATTGGGGAGGAATTAAGGAGATATAAAAGAAGTAGGGAAGGAAAAAAATATAAAAAAATAAATTGCATTTATCTTTTTTTAATTTTTACTTATTGGATATAATAAATTAACTTAATTTAATAATGTATTTAATAAATTTAAAATTATAATCAAATGAATCAATTTAAAATATAATAAAATTTGCCATATTATGATTTTATTTGAATTTCATACTCAGTTTAAATGAAAAATATTTAAATTAAATTAAATAAACAAATATCTTAGCCTCAACATGTTATTGATTTAGTTTTTCTTGTACTTTAATTTAGAATATATAATTTTTGCTCACATAATGATACTAACTGCATGGATTCAAATTTACCCAATGTTTGGAATTTTTTTTTAGAGAGAAAAGAAAATAAAAATGGAATGAAAAATAAATTTTATTATTTTCTTCCTTATTATTTGAATGGATGAAAAATAAATTTTATTTTTCACCATTCTCTTTTTACTCTTTATTTTTATATTTTTTAAATGAATAAAAAATATAAAATGAAAAATAAAATTTATTTTATTTACACTCTTTATTTTTCGCTCTTTCTAAAGATGAAATATTATTTTACTTTTTTTTTTCTTGTCCCTTTCTCCTTTATTTTTTATCTTTTCAAACATAGGCCATAGGGTAAGTTAGAGGAGCGTAATTAATAGGTAAAAAAATAAATATTAAATACTGAATCATTATGCCCAGGCTAGACTGTATTAATTAGACATAAAAATTAAAAGAAATACTTATGAACTATGGTGCATATATAATAATAATATAAATAGAATTTTCCTAAGAATTGAAGCTTCGAGTGATAAAAGCAGAAATTGTCATCGACTTTCGTGTAATTTGCAGGGGGCCCCATTGTACTTTGGTTTCTGATACGAGCTCATCATTGTTCTTGGTTTTGGTAGAGAATAGGGAAATGACATGCTGTGTATTATTATTGTTTTTTTTATTTATAATGATAGATATGTAAATTGTGCAAACAAAATAAAAAAATAAATAAAAATAAAAAATTTAAATTAATGTAATTTGAATATATTATATAATAAAAATAAATAAATAAATCAAATTGATTTATTTTAAAACCGAACTGAATTACTTAATTAATTCGATTCAATTATTTAATTTTATTTGAATACTGCTCACCCGTTCAACCATATGTGAATGCAATTTTTCCTTACAATGGCAAGGCAATAGCCTTGAAAAAAAACAACAAATAAACTTAAGCTTAACACATTCCGAAAAAAATAACACCCACATTATCCTTCCTAAGAAAATCCAACAAGCCAAGAGCCCATAAGAGTGAGCACGGTTCTCGGGTTATCGAACCGAAATTATTGAATCAAAAAAATCACTAGTAATAAAAATTTTTGATCCTTAAAATTATCATCGAATCGAATCGAACCGATATTAGTATTATTGTATGGTACTAAAAATTGATGTGTACTCGTATCAATAATCAAATCGAACTAATAGGCTCGAACCCCGAACCAAATAGAGGCCCATTATTACTTTACTTATATTATATATGTTATAATTATATATCAATATTGAATTATATAATATCATATATGTTATGTATCATATATGTGTTATAATAATAATAATTATTATTATTATGATTATTTATCCAACTTACTAGAATCAAATAATCAAATCAAACTGAAATATCGGGATAATTCGGTATAGAGATTTTTAATATTTAGTTTGGTTCCAATTATTCAATTATAAAATCTCCAAAGTTTCAGTTTAATTCAAAAAATTTCAAATCTCTAGTATTACCCGAACCGTGCATACCCCTAATAGTCCAACAGAGATGAATGCCCATGTGAATGCAATTTTAATTAGTCTTACATATTATCCTCTTTTTCTTTTTTCTTTTTTCTTTTTTCTTTTTTTTTATCATTAAATAGAAAAATTTAAACAATAATTCAATATCATATTATATATATTATTTATCATTAAATCACTACCATAAATAGTAAAATTAGCTGCAAAACTTTTAACAGCAAGTCACTTTAATTTGTCGCTAAAAACTAATATATGGCAACAACATAAAAAGTTCATGCTAAAAATTAATATACAACAACAACATGAAAAGTTGTTGTTAAATATTAGTAATATATAAATAATTTTTAATTTTTTTTTTTTTTTTTAGTATTGGAGGAGATAAATTATACATTAATGAGACCTAACACACACACACACACACATATATATATATATATATATATATATATATATATATATATATATATATATATTTAGACAATTGTAAATTATATAAATTTTGTACAAAAAATATTATCGCAATTAATTTTTTTAGCAGCAAACTAATTTTCATTGCAAAAATATACGGTTTTAATTTTTTAGCTGCATAGTACGACAATTTATTTTTATTACCATAAGTTTATAACAACAATTTTTATGCTTCTAGCAGGAAAAAATGATTGTTGTCAATTCTAATATTTTTTTTTAGTGAATTATGTTTAAGTGTATATTTATCGTCTTATTCTTTACATGCCTAATAGAAAATTATTGGTTTAAATTAAGTGTATGATCTCATCTCATACACTCAAACTAATGAGTGATGAAATATTTTAATTAATGTGACTTTTTTATTTATTTTTTACTTAGTGAAAAATACCGATATCATTTTATGTTCTATGTGGTATTATCTTATTGAGTTAGCAAATTATTATTTAGCAAATAAATCCATGAAATAAATATTGCTAAATACATAAATTGACTGAGAGTAATACTTCCTTGAATTCACATGGGGGCAAGAGTGATTTTACTCTTACATAAATATATTTTTTCTATAATTTTCAATACCAACATAAATAATTTATTTTTATCAAATAAAAAAATAAATTTAACATGATATATAAAAAAATTAATTGATTCTAAAATACGACGCTTAGTAAAATGTCCAAAATCTAGCGTTTGTTTAATATCCATTTCTTTAAAATCCATTTTCGCGTTCATCACATAAAAATTTTGAAAAAATTAAATATTCAGTTTAATTTGGATTTTTTGTAAATTAAATAATAAGGAAAATAAAACCATATTTTAAGAATTTACATTATATTTTCCAAGAAAATATACATAATTAATATTCATCTCCCATAGACTTCAGGCCCATAAAAAATATGGGGCCTTTGCTAAGGGTTCAATTAGGTGATTATATTGATAGATATCCAACTCCCAAGTAATGAAGGCCCACTAGCCCATCTACTTCATTTTTTCATCAAACCCAATTAGTTAGGGTTTAGTATTGTATGTACAGAACTCTGGGGTTTTGCTAAACAATCAGCAACTTTCCGGTGAGATCTCCGATCTGGTTCTCATTTCCTCTCCGTTTGATTTTTAGATTTTCAGTCATTTTAACCTGAATACTTTGTTTGTTCTTCAATTTCGATTTTTGAATTCTCAACAAAATGAATTTTATCTTAGATTTGTTGTTCGTTACATATATTGTTCGTTATCTATTTCTGATTGATTTTTTCTTAAACAAGTTGTTATTTTATTTTCTTCATTGTTTCACGATGATAAATCCAGTGCCATCGTCCTGGATTTTACTACTCACACAAGCTGTTTGTTGAAATGCCAATTTGGGTCTTTTTTTTTTTTGAGCTTTTAATCTGCATTTTGATTGGCGATAGATTTAAATCATCTCTAAAGTATTCCAGGCAGTAATTACAAGATAACCCCAATTTTGTGTGTGTATAGGTATATGCCAATATGACTGTTGGATTTTTTTTTGTCCAAAACTGGTTTCAGGAACACACAGTAAAACCCTTTACTCCCTGCGCTTATGCATAGAAGTATTTAAAACAGTTCATCTTCTCAATCACCATCTTTTGATTTGTTCTTGAGGAGCAGTTATGTTAAAGGTGGTTCTACTTTCAATACAAGTCCAATAGAAATAGCAGTACAATTCTTGTGAAACCCATTATTGTTTCCTTAATTGCCTATCTTAATCAGATTAACAACTGGGGAATGAGCCTTTGTTGTTCAACTGTAGAAGGGATCTTATGAACCCAAATCGAGTTTGGGAAATTATCTTAAAATTGCTTGCGGTTCAGTAAGGTCTTCTCCTTTCCAAATTTTGATTTAGTCTAACTTGCAGAATTAGTATCGCACAAGGATAGGAAAAGGAACTCTCAAGTGTTTCACATTGAGATGCAATGTCCTTATGGTTGTTGTTATGTTACTCTCTTGATTCAGACACTCAAACAAGGTGTTTGTAACTTTTTGTTGCTTTATTCCATGTGTTCTGCATGTTATTGGCAATTAATACCATGCCAATTAATTTGTCTATAAATCATCTCTATAGAATTCTCAGGAGAACCATTAATTGCCAATTTAAGTTGGATCCCATGTCAATTAATACCTGCTGTGTGTGATATGGTCCCAGTTTGTATTTTGTAGATCCTTTCATGTTGATGAGCCATTCGATTACCCAGTGTGGCATTCATTAGCTGCTTTAGCATTTATTGAGTGTCTGTATTTTGAGTGTCTTTCTATGTAAAATAAGAAGAAATTTTTTTATTTGATCATTGACTTTCATTTCTTGTTTCCAGGCATCTATAATTCATGCAGTTCAACTTCTGATAAAACAGGAGGAAAGGTGTCTTTCAATTGCATTTGATGCTTTAGACTGCTGGGTTGAAGCTGATAATGTCTTCTCTACCCTTCTTTGTTTTATGAATTTTTGCTTCACTGATTCATGAAACCATGAAGTTCGTTGCACTTGTTAGGTCCATTCATGCCCGATCTACTTTCCATGAAGTAACTGGGCTTTTGCAGGTTCGTTTTTTCCAGCATGATTTTGTTCCTAGAGATCCCAAGGCCAAGCCGAAAAAGTACAAATATCCAGTATTTTATGATCCATATGGCCCTAGACCTCCACCCTCTGACAAAATCATTCAACTTGCTGAGCGTATTGCCGCCTTACCTCTGGAGGAGCGACGTCAAATTGGCCCTACTCTCCAATACAAGTTGACTTTTCCAAAACTGCAGTCACTTTCAACAGAAGGCATGGACTTGGGTCCCCAAGGAGCCCAAGCTGCTGGAGCTACAAAGGCTGAGGAGAAGAAGGAGAAGACAGCTTTTGATGTGAAGTTGGAGAAGTTTGATGCTGCAGCAAAAATCAAGGTGATTAAAGAGGTCAGGGCTTTTACCAATTTGGGGTTGAAGGAGGCCAAGGATCTGGTAGAGAAGGCACCTGTTTTGCTTAAACAAGGAATTACGAAAGAGGAAGCAAATGACATTATAGAGAAGTTAAAAGCTGCTGGAGGAGTTGCAGTTATGGAGTGATAACTCGAGCTTTGTTGTATTATTTGTTCTTGGGTTTGTTCTAATAGCTCAAGTTAGGGCATGGAAGAATGATAGAATCTCAATCTATGGCATAGCAAAATGAGATCGGTTTGTGCAGATAATTGCAATCGTTATCCAAGATATGATTCAATAATTAGTTTCATTATTCCTGTGGAACATTTCTTGTACTCGGTGCACTTGGTTTTTTAGCATTTTACACAGTTGTAAACAGGAGAAGCAACTCCAAACATCAAGGCATGTATTGTTGCTTCCCTCTTGCATCTCTCACTTTTTTATGATACTTTCTTCCCTAATTGCTGCTGGTATGATTTGTTGATACACAACAGAATGCCATTTATTGATTCTAGCAGTATGATAACAATGGGGTTTGCCAGAGAATTGTCTCAAATTAATATTTTGCTTCAATTGAAACATGAACCGTCTCCTCATCTTTCTTTGTTTGGGTTTGACTATATTGGAGTACGTCAAGTCCTGTGATAATTTCAGGTTTTTCAATATTTATGTTTTTGCGTTAGGTATTGGCAGATAATTGACATGCTCTATTTTCCGCGTAAAAGAGTATCATATTCTCGTATTTGTGCGTTCGATTTAGAAAAGACCCGGAGGAATTCAACCAAACTTTTATGAAAAATAATTTCACAGGTTTTGAAAGCATATCATCAGTTATATTCTTGATTTAGTGCACATATTTTCTGGTGAAGCCTTTGAAATTTTAACCCTTTTCCTTGCTCTCAGAAAGGGAATTAATACACACCAAGGCATGAGCATGACTCATGGTAAATATATATGCCATTTGAATAATAAATTTAAATTCAAATCCTCTTCTCCCAATTCCCCAAAAAAAAAAAAAAAAAAAAAAAAAAAAAAAAAAAAAAAAAAAAAAAGAAAGAGGTAATCGATGGAGGCCCAGAAACTAGACTCATGGTAATACAAGGGCAAAGCTTGCCACAATCAAACTCGTTCTAAGCTAGAAAGGAAATCCTTACTATTGGCTATTGAAATAGGCAGCTAGGGTTTTATTTTCTTTGATTGACAAGAGGAAAACTACTGGGGCAAGTAGAGTGAAACCAAAGCATTCCTCTTTTACTCGATCATATCATCATTGGTATTTGGTAGAGTTGAGCTTGCAATATTTTGCATTTCTGTTCAAATAAAAAATTCAGTAGATTTGGGAAAAACCATAGTTTTATGAAATTACATATATCCATATATCGAGCCACTTGTGATGCTATATTCAGTGTGTATTTTTACAAGCAGATAAACATTTATAAATGCTTTCTCCCCAGTTGGCAAATGCTCTATTGAATATTTGGGATTCCAGGTCTTAAAAGCTTGAGAGTTAAAAGTGGTGTACAGAAAACGCTGATCCCATGAAACAGGAAGCTGGAAGTTGCATGCTGCTGTTGTACTTCCAGCACAGAAATATGCATAATTCATTGACAAACTATATCTTTGGAAAAATGAAATTTACAGGCAAACAAGAAGAATAACAAACCACCTCATTTGATCATGATCAGTCTGGCCAAGCCAATATATGATCCTCCTGGCTCCATTTTGCAAAGATTTCACCATTAGCAGACAAACAGTTCAAAGATGAAAAGAACAATCATATTGCTACATGAAGTTTCCTCATTTTAGCCACTGCATATGCCCTCTTGACGCAGTTAAACTGCAAGATTTCTCAGCCCTAACATTAACATTTAGAGAGAGAGAGAGAGAGAGAGCAAACTACAAAAGCAATAGCTCTGAAAACAGCCTAGAGATTTCTACTCTAGTAAACAACCTAACAGAGGATTCAATAACTTAACGTTCCAATTAAGAAGAGGAAGAACTAGGCATGGAGCTCACCTTTTTCAGAAGGCCTTTGATCTCGCTCTCTAATTTGGCTTTCATTTCAGGAGAAAGATTATCTCCTGACTGCTCCAGCATTGATGTCATCATCTCTAGATTCTGCCTAATGAAGTCAATGGGAGGTGCCTCAGCAGGGTTTGGCATTGATCCATTAGATTTTGCAGGAGTCTTGAATCCTTTTGCAAATTGAGTGGCTCCAGCAGCTGAAAGAAGATGAAGTTGGTATTTGACCAGGGTTGCACCAAAGGGGTTGCTATTCTCTAAACTCCTAACTGCTTCTGCAGCATCAGTACTTGACGCAAAAATAACTTGGGCAGTACAAGAATCTTTCAACAACTGTATTTCTGATTCCTTCAAGGGCCCAAACCTGCAAAATGTTGCAACCAGAACTTCTTTTGATGGCAAGGAAACTCCTGGAGCAAATGTCAAGAGTAGAGCAGTCCCTGGAGCTTCCCCATTACTCTCCACTTTATCAAAATTCATGTTTATATCTGGTATCCGCACAGCTGATTTCTTTCTTGGTTGCCGAGGAGTAATTTCTGCTTTTCTTCTTCTCTTCTTCTCAGATTTGGCCAACATGCTGGGTTCAACAGGAGTCCCATCTAAATTAGCAATGCTGGCAGCAACTGTAGTCTGCTCAGAAGCAGATTTATCCTTTCTCCTCCTCCTCCTTTTTAGCCCAGGCTTACCTTCAGCAGTGAGAGGGCCAATAAATGCAGGTTCTTTGGTCAACAAACCTGGAATTACACATTTTCCATTCGAAGTTGGTACACCAAAAGTAACCCCCTCCCCCTTACTTTGTTCAGGAACAGTATCTATTGAAAATGGACTTGTCACCTGTAAATCTACTAACAGTGTGCTGGGTTCTGCATTATTTAAATTTACATCCACTGAGCCGTCTTTCTTCTCTTTCGAATTTGGCTCATGTTCAACATGGCCCAGCAACTCAGAATTTTCTACCAACAAATTGGACATAGTACCATTGCCATTCAAGTCCGGTATGCTAGTCGTTTGGTTGGTCTGTACACCTGTAGGAATTGCATCGTGCTTCTTCTTTTTCTTCTTTGGCCCAGGTTTTCCATTAGGTGTGGGAGGGCCCATGTCGCATAAGTCTTTTACAGATAAGCCATCAGTGGCAATATTTATATTCATATCAGATAAACTATGAACAGATTTAACCTTTGATTTAGCTGAGTTTCCATTTTTCTTTTTCTTCTTTTTCTTCTGCTCTGCCTTGACATCTGACAATGTCTGGCTTATCTCCTGTGCATCTTTTCCCAGCAATGCCTCATTACTGCTTCCAATCACATTCTTGCAATGCATCTCATAAATGGACTCGTCATGATATGCTGATATTCTGAACCTTGAAAAGAACCACTCCATTACATCAAAATTTTTGTTTTCACTTGGATAAAGACAATCCACAGCTGTGAAACAAAGTTCAGAAAGCAAGTTGGCTACAGATGCATTAATCAATTCTGGGTTACTAGACGCATCATTTCCACTTATGAATTTTCTTAACCATTTCTTCTGAAACCTCTTGCCACTAGATTTAGACACAGAATGGGATCCAATCAACTGGCCAGCAACTTCATGTTCTGCCTCTTGAGAAGCTTTCTGAGACATAGAGTCTTCTGTTTCACTTGGCGTGCCTTTTTGTTCCCAGTTGACATAGGGGTATGATAAGTACTTGCTCTTCTTCCTTTCTCTCAACTCAAAGCTCTTATCTGTTGTTGTTGGATATCCCGAGATAAAGCTTTCCTCCTCCTTAAATGAACAAGCTGATAGACTAACATCTTGACCTTCAACATTGAGTTCAAAATACTTCTTCCTCTTTCTCTTCTTGGAATTTGATGCCAGATCATTTGGGACCGCATTTCCTTCAGCAAGCTTGCCTTTGCAATTCTCTGCTTCAGTATCCCGGTTGCATCCAAAAACTGTGGCCAGGTCTTCATTCTTCTTTTGCTGCAGAACTTTATCCTCTGTGCTTTGGGAATCCCCATCGGCAGGTCCTGAATTTTGGCGTCCAACCTCAGCATCAATGTTGCCTTTTTCCATTAACTTATTTCCAGCACTATCCTGGTCATCAGCGGAATCCCAGAGTTGATCCAAAGGCAATTGACTATGCCCTATGGAACGATAAAATGCTGACACAACACTCTTTGCAACAGTTAACTCAAGCATGCCAAGCTTGGAAACAGCCACTGCAAGATTTTTAATTTGTGCAAGAAACTTCACTGGTTCAAACTGTGTAAATGAACATTCATCAAATCTGCACCCTGGAGAAGGAATTTCTCCCTGAATTTCAACATTACCAGATGATTGCTGACATTTGTTGAGGATACAAGAACAAGTCATCTCTGATTTCAGGCACCTACCGAACTCATCCACTGCCTTCTCCACGGCTCCAAGGAAGCTTCTAGCCTTGGTTTGCCCAGCCATCTGTTCAAAGTTCTCGTAGAAAGGCTTTACCTGGGATGGCGAGCACCAAGCAATGTGGTTACTCCCCAAATACCCAACCAGCAAGCAGTTCTTTTGGTCACTCTCTGCAGCATATTTTTTTGCATCTAATGGATCATAAATCTTTCCTGGCCACCAAGACTGATTTTTAGTTTTAGTCCATACAATATCACCCACGCGGAACTTGCCAATTAACTTTTCCATCTCCTCATTGTCAACTTCTTTAGATTCCTCTTGATTAATCAACAACCCAGAACAATCCACACTATTGGGATTGCTAAAATTGACCCTGTTCAAAGAACCAGAAAAATCCACATAAAGTGATATATTACCTCCACAAACCTCTAATTTCCTACCAGAAGCAACAGTATTACATCCCAACAACTCATCATCTTTCACGGTCTTTTCAACTTCAACGTCCTCGGTCACAGTACCACCCAAATCCACTAAATTCTCATTCAATCCCATCACTGCAGAATCCTTTCCATCCTCAACTGCCTTATCAATACCATCATTCACATCATCAGCAACCATTGCATTTGCACTGACATCCATGTTCTCTCCTTCAATGCCATCAACTCCATTCACTAATTCACCATTACCAATCCCAATAACTTCACTATTTATACCAATCAGTTCCCCATTTTCTTCTATGGGAACCTCCAAATTCGATTCTACAACAGTACAATTCTCACTTAAGCTAAATAACCCACAAGACCCAGAAGCTTCTTCTAGATTCCAGTTGTCTGGGTTTTGAGCTTCTAGGGTTTTACAATCTGGGATTTCAACTTCCAGAGTTTCAGAGGTTTTATGGTTTTCCATTATATATAAAATGTTGAAAAAGGTCTGCTCTTTTTCCCCAGTTTACCAATATTATCATCACCTCTTGAGCTGATCATAAACGAAAAAGAACAACAAAAAAGTCATTAATAAGCTAATCTAAATGATACCCATAAAAAAAATAAAAATAAAAAAGTAGATTACAAAAATTGAAAAAAGTTAAGAGATTGAAACATCTAATGGAAGATTGAAGAGAAAACAAAATAAAAAGGGAAAAAAAAAAACCCAAAAGATTAAAAAATAATAATAAAACATGTACCTGGAAAAGAAAAGGTATGGGATTTACATTGTGACACTGGTCCATGACTCGCTATGTTCAGACTCAGTCGAGTTGAAGAGGTGGCGATTGATTTGTGAGGGTAAGAAAGGAGCAGAAAACACAGAGAGATTATTTGGGGGTGACACAGAATATAAAGAAATTAACTTTTAAAAGCAGAAAAAATTTAAGGGCAAAAGATTCGGTAATAACTAATAAGTGAGTGGGAGAGAGAGAGAGAGAGAGAGAGAGAGTGTTTCTTAAGCTGTCTCGTTTTTTTAGGTAGTTTTTCTGGAAGACAACTCGCAACATTAATGCATTGTGTTTGTGTTGGTAGATAGTTTTGCCATTTTACTCCATTTTTGCACACCCCAAGGTATATTTAAATATTATATTTGAATGGTACTATTATATAATATTTAAATAATAATTTGATATTTAAAGCTTAAAATTGAACTGATTCGATTTTATTTCAATTTTAATTTAATATTAACTTTAATTTAATTTTTAATTAATATAATCTACTTAAATTTCAATATTTATAATATTCAATTAATTTTAGTTTAAATTAAATTTTAAGTTTTAAATTTTTTAATTGAATTGAATTCTAATTTAGCACCATATAATTGAGCGATTACATTGTAAATGGGTAAATGACACCAAAAAATATTAATCCTTACACTTATTTTTAATTTACTCTCTAAAGATTGATTCGATGCGAGTAAATTACTAATTTTTATTTTTATTGCAATAAGATATAAATTTAAATTATATAAAAATAATCTCATCGGAATAATAATAGTAAATTATATGTTTTAAGTAAACATATATGAGATTCAAAAAAAAAAAAAAAAAAAAAAAAAAAAAAACTTAATTTCTCCATTTATTTGGCTTAAGTAATAATAGTAATCATTGTTGATATGTTAATCAGAAAATGGTGGTTTTTATGTATATGGACCCATATATGTTTATTGCTACTAAAATTACTCTTTAAAAAATTATATCATCATTCCAATGAATTTATTGTTAAAAAAAATTTAAAATTATATTTTATTATAATAAAAATTAAAAAATAATGATTTATTAATATTAAATTATTTTTTTAAATTAAATTAGAATAAAATATAAAGTTTAATGAGTTTTAGTGTTATTAATTTATCGTTGAGATTGATGGTGTGTGGATCACATTCTTTACTTATCAAGGACTGTCAAGTGCACCCAATTAGTGCTTCAAATATGATAAGCACGAAGTCATAATTTTTTTTTTTTATTGATATTTATATTAAGATAGTATATAATTAAATTAATTTTTATATATTAAAAAAAATCACTTAAAATAAGAGAGTTAAATATAATATATATTTAAATTTTTATAATTTTATATTTAAAATTTTTTATATTTTAGAGATTAGGGAGTTTATAATCACTTTATTTTCCTAATTCTATTATTGATGATAAGAATAAGTATTATTGGGATTTCATTCAATTGTGGCTTTCCACATTATTGTAAGTTTTACCAAATCTAGTTATTTGCGTAACCGATGAAAGTATTGATGTTAACAATAATTCATATACAGAAAATCTTTGTTTTTGTTTTTCTCAATCAAATGATATTATTATAAAGTAAGAATTTCAAATTAAAAAAAAAATTAATTTTATTTTAACAACAATTATATCCTTCTTACTTATTGTCAAAAATATTTATAGAGTACAAATAGTGCTTAAGTTAGTATATAAAATAATAAAATACTTAATTATTCAATGGAATGAGAATTATACTCTAATCAATCATAATCATCCTTCTAATATTATTATATAACAAATCTTTGAATCAGATTTTAACCAAAAAATAAAAAAAAAATAAGAAAAAGGCAAAGTTTTATTATTATTATTATTATGTAATGTAATATATGTATGGTATGGGAACACATAAGAACAGTGTACAGTAGGCCTGTTAATGATGGCCCCACAACTACAGGGTTTGGTTTCAGACAGCGACAAGAGTAAGCATCCTCTGTGATGCTTTTCCAGAACTTGTCAACAGAAGAAATTGGAAAATATATATAAAAAATTAAAAATATTAATAGGGGCATTCCGAGAATCGAACTCGGGACCTCTCGCACCCAAAGCGAGAATCATACCACTAGACCAAATGCCCTCATGTGCTCAATATTTAAATTTAAATATATTATGTTATAGTCTGAAGTATAGATTAATATTTAATAATATCCATACTCTTAAAAGTGTGCTTCAGTGCTTCAGTCCTGAGAATGGAATGAAATTCTATTTTTTATTTGGTTCACAAGAAAATTAATTTTTTTTATATATCTGTTTATGTTTGAATAACTCTCATTTATATTGAAATGATATATATTTTTAAGTATAATTTTTAATAAAATTTATTTAATTAATTATTTAAAAAATAAGCTTGGAATGAGATTTCTTGCCCTCAGACATCCAATTATATTTTTTATTTCAATTTCAAAATAAATCAAGCAAGGTTTAAATAATATATCTTAAATTTTTCTCTTTGCTTGTTTTAAATAATTAAAAACTGTCAACAAATGTGGCTTCATATTTTAATTGTCAACAAAAGTGACTTCATATTTCAATAAAGCATCGAATTTTGAAAATATATATATATATATATAATTTATTATTTTTTTCACAAATCTCACATCGAATTTGTGAAGGAAATGAAGAGTTTTATTTCATTATAAAAGAAAACTTCCTCCCCTTTGTATAATATCTTAAATCATCAACATTGTGAGAATTTTTAGTGAGAAAAAAATAAAAAATATTTTTCTTATTTGAAGAGAGAATGTTGTTGTTCTCTCATTGTGGTATAGAGAGAGATTGTAACTCTTATTATTTTTCATAGTAAAATTCTTCTATTCTTACACGTAAATTTAATTTTGTTTAAAGATTTTTTCACGTAAAATTTAATGTACTGATTATTTTATCAAATTATTAACTGCGACCCTGTTAGCACAACTTAAGGGTAAATTACATATGCAAAACTCAAATGTTGATTGAAAATCAGTGTTACAAACACTTTAAAAAAAATGTAGGACATTGAATTCCCTATATTTAGAAAGCTACAAAGCAACCAAACCTAGCACAAACATGGCATTGTTGGAATCCATTAATTAGAAGTTTCAATGATTAGAAAAATAAAGCAACCATTATCTAATTTTCACATGTCGATGTCTTTAAAACACAAAAAAGGACAATCAGGAAAAAGAAAAAACATAAGAAAGCAGAGAGTTGGTAAAGAGAGCCCCTCCTATCCCTTCCAACATAATCTGCACAACACATGCTCCAAGTTCATTTACATACAGTAGCATGCTTTCTTTCCTTGTGGAGAAACCAAAAAGGCTAGGTAAAATTTATTTACTGATAAAAATGAAATTTTGTTCTAGTTTTCCTCTCTTTTTGTTATAGTTATTAATCTGCTTAATAAACTATGCATAATGAGCTCCAAAGATGAAGATGGAATTTAAAGTGATAAGGTAAAATTTTGACCATAACGTTTGGGCTATAGCACATTTACATATGATATTTTCAAAAGCTTTGGACTCTTCATGTTTTAAAAACCCTAAAATTGAACACAAAAGTTAACGTCCCACGAACTAGCAGACGATTGCCGTTTGTAAGGCCCATTTTTCGTTGATTGAAAGTCCACATGGACTAAAAAGTCAACCACCGTCTCTCTCTCCCTCTGCTTCTCGCCCTCTCTTTTCTAACTCAGTTCCCATCACAAACCCATTATCATCTCTCTACTCCACTACAATTGCCATTTTCATATCTTCCACCAATGCATTCTTGTTTAAATGTTGCTCCGCAGATAGCGGCCAACCACCATTGGAACTCTGGCAACCACTGCTTCTAACACTGAGTTCCCCCACAATGTGTTACAAACCCATTGGGTTCACAAAACCCTACAGTACAATCGCCAGTGCTCCAATCGTATGCAAGGAGGAGCTAGCTATTGCCAGTCGTCGCTAGCCAGTGTTGGGTCGGGATTTGGACCTCACACCGGCGCCGTCAATCCTCGGTTCTCACATCCTAGGTTTCCAACGTCGATCGTTGTAGCCAAGAATCCAAAGCTCGCGACGCGAGCTCAAGCTACCATGTGTCGCCGCCGCCACTTCTTCATCTTGGGTTCTTCTTGATTGGATTTAAATTGGCATTTTAGCCATAGGAGCTACTGTGTTGTATCAGAATTGGCATTCATTTTTCTCTGGTTTTCAATTTTCAATTTTAATTTTATTTTCTCTTTTTTTATATGTTCTCTATTGTTTGTTCAGAGTTGGATTTTGGGTTAATTTATTTATTTTTTCTTAATTTTAAGTTTAAATTTGTTGGTTTGGGTTTTGAGTTTGAATTTCATGTTGGAATTTGTTTATTTTCTTTTGTTATCTGCCATTTGGTTTTTTATTTTCTTCTTCTATTTCATTTTGTGCTGGGTTTTCGGTTAATTTTGTGCTTGGGTTTAAACTTTGGGTTAATTTTGTTTGTTCCTTTCTCTTTCACAGATCCTTCTGTGCTCGAGTTTTTTACTCCATTTTGTTCTCTTCTCATGGCTTCAGTTAAGGTTGCTTTGGATCATAAACACATTATAAGGATAGTATTATGTTTTTCATTTACTATAAAAAATAGAATGAAGAATGTTGAGTAGATCACTTGGAATATGGATTTTTTTTCTTCCTTTTCCCTTATCCCTTATCGAGGATGCATATGAGATACTTTTGGCTCCAAAAGTTCATCCATGTGAAGTATATTAAAGAATTTCTATTGATGGGTTAGGTCAGAAGAAGGGAAGAGATGCTTTTCAGTCCACGTGGACTGAAAGTCATAGAAATTAAGCCTTTGTGGGGGGTTAACTTATGTGTTCAATTTTAAGGTTTTTTCGATTAGGTTTCGAAAATATCAGAGTGTCAATGTGCTCTATAACCCATCAAAATTAAACCTTATTCCGTATTTAAATAACATGCAAATACTAAGTGGGTCCTGTGTATTTTTCATACTGACAAAGGCTACTTTGATTATATCATTTCCATTGGTTGGGGTCTCAGAAAACCAACCATGTAGATCAAATTTCTATCTACAAGAAAATTACAGGACTTGTCCAGAGAAAAAGGAAAAGTAGATGGCAAAGGAACAAAATGAATAAAAAGAAAGATAAAAAGTGAGTTCCAAGATGTATACCACTCCACAATGCTGAAGCTGTTTAGAAGAAATGAAATTTTTGCATTCAATAATCTTGCTTGTCTCAAACTTCAGAAAATGAAGCCTTCCACCGAGCATGGAATTACTTCTTTCATCACCACTCCTTGACTGTCTTTTTTCTCTTCTAATTTATTGATAGGTATTATGTCTTGAAAAAATATGCCAACTTGATTAGAGATCCTGCAGATGAACCATTAAAAATAATGTTAAAACTT
Organism: Vernicia montana; assembly: GCA_949750685.1. NCBI lineage: Eukaryota > Viridiplantae > Streptophyta > Magnoliopsida > Malpighiales > Euphorbiaceae > Vernicia > Vernicia montana. The sequence continues at coordinate 23,416 of CATKHJ010768595.1, read as the reverse complement.
TCCACTAAGTGGCTATCAACAACTCTTAGGTTGTGAGTTGAGACTTTATAAATCACTCCCTGTTTAGAAAAAGAAGGAAATTATGACAATAGACAATCTATTAACCATCGAAGTTAGAATTGGCAATCTAATGTAAATGCTGAATTGAGAAGCAATCTAAGACAATCTATGTTGCATATATTTTGAGCTACATCAAATTTGATACTTTGGGAAGGGGGAGGGAGGGAGGGAGGAAAAAACATAATGGATTAGACATCCATTAAAAAATTACAACTACGTTGTGAATCCTGCAATTAAACTGTCACAGAAATGCTGGCATGGAAAGCAATCAAGAAAAAAGCCATGAGAAAATGGTGTCTCAAATAGAATAACATAAAGAAAGAGAAAAGAAGGGGGTGAGAAGGGAGGGACACGTAAGTGGAATATGAAGCATACCAAAATCCAGCTCAATTTCATTTCCAATCCTCCCAAAGAGCCAAATAAACTATTAAAAAAAAAAAAAAGCAAAAGACCAATTGACAACAAGTCACACAAATACAATCCCCAACTTACATTCTCCATCATTTGACCTCTCTTCTTCGCCCTTAATTACACTGTCACTTGGCTTCAGAATTGTTGATAGCTAACCAACACAAAAGAAGTGCAAGCTTCATCTTTGACATCTTTAAATTGGGATCGTTTAACTGATGGTTTTAGCACTTCTGTTAGCTCATAAAAGATGGAAGCTTTGACCAAGTACTAAAGAGCAATTTGCTAAACCTGTTTATCCCTCTAAATCAACTTTCAGTTGGAGAAGATCAAGCGGTAGTTCTCACGTTAAGCCTTTATACCACCCAGCTGCTGCCAGGAGCTACCTTCACTCCTCTCTCTTTCATTTCTCTTCTCACCCTCTGAGCTTCCTCATGTCTCCCCATGCTGGCATAAATTCTAGCCAACAAAACATAATTCGCAGGATTATCAGGTTCTATCTCAAACAAAGCTCTCCCTGCAATCTCTGCTAACTCCACGTCTCCATAAGTTCGACAAGCCACAAGAAGGGCACCCCAAGCTTTCACAGTCACCTTCACTGGCATTGCTCGTATGATCTCATATGCCTCGTACAACCTCCCTGCTCTGCTCAAAACATCAACCAAACAAGAATAATGATCACTGTTTGATTGCAGACCATAATCTTCTTGCATTCTAGTGAAGTAACCTAAAGCCTCATCAGCTAATCCTGCGTGGCTACAAGCTTTCAAAACTGCTAGAAAAGTAATGTCATCAGGCCACACTTTCGCCATTTCCATCTGGTGAAATGTTTTGAGTGCACTTCTTGCTTCCCCATGAAGTGCACATGCTGATATCAAACTGCTCCATGCAACCACATCCCTTTCCTTCATGCTATAAAACACATTACTTGCATTAATAAGACATCCACATCGCCCATAAGCCTCTACTAGGCCACTCCTCAACTGGGGATGTGGATCAATATCATTTCTAATTGAATACCCATGAATTTCTTTAATCATATTAAAAGCTGCCATGCCTACACAAGCAGGTAACAAAGCAAGAAGCGTAATTAAATTTGGCTTCAAATTCAACTCCCTCATTCGCCAATAAAAAGCAATGGCCTTAAACGACCCGTCCTCCACCCCTGACAAACCTGCAATTATTGTATTAAAAGTGGATGCATCAGGGACGACATCCATTTCATCAAACATATGCAAAGCGTCGTGAACACGATTGGACTGCTTATAAAGCGATATCATGGCATTCCAAACAACCACATTCCTGTGAGGAATTTCGTCGAACAATTTACGCGCTGAAGAAATGGAAAAGCATTTGCCATACATATCGACAAGAGCGCAAGCAACAAATGGGTTTGATAGGAAACCCATTTTGATAGCGTGAGAATGGATGGCGGTGCCCAGTTGAGGGCGGTGGATGGCGGAACATGACTTGAGGACGAGAGGGAAGACAAAGGAATCAAGAGAGAGAGCAAGAGAAGATTGAATATGGTTGAAAAGAGCAAGAGCTTGGTTGTGAAGGCCCTGATTTACTTGAGAGGTTAGTTGCTTGGTCCAAGAAATCAAGCTTTGGTAGTTTGATGGGTAGCTCATGATTTTCAGCAGCCGTTGTGTACTTCAATTTGATTTTAGTTTTACATATGCAAATGCAGCCCAGGAGGATCTACCTATTAGGCTGCACTTAATTTTATATAATTTTTATTTTCAAAATTTTTTTTTGATTAATCATGATTTTATAAAATAAAAATCTTACATCAAATTAATTGAATTTTGCAATTAGCTTCCTGGTTTCAATCTGGTGGTTGATTTTGCTTTGCTCACTTAGTAATTAGATAAAAAAAATCTTCTTGTTCAGAATTCTTTTTAATTCTTGTTTTTAAAACTCAAATCATTGTTGTAATTAGTTAATTGCTTTTAGCTGTTTAATTGGTTCAATTCGTCGCTTCATCTGACATTTGAAAAAGTGATCATCAATTCAATACTAAAATGGAGTTCAACATATTATTTACATAAAGTGCAATTCCTCTCTCTCAAAAACATTAAAAATGTCAGTGTGAAACCACATAGCACAATCCATGGCTTGTCAAGCATAAGTAAAAGCTTCCATCGTTTTTTTTTGAGTTTCATTTCAAGTAACAAATTGAAAATAAACAGAAGAAGCATAGACTAGTGAACTTGAGTGTTGTTTTTCCTTTTATTTATTCTGCCTACCTACTGAAGCGATTGAACTTATACCATCCACTGTTTTTCCGTGGGGATGCCTTGTATTACAAGTTTACAACCAGGTGAGATTGGCACCACAATCTTAAAGGACATTTCCCATAAATTTTTTTTTCTGCACAACAATTGCCTGTTGATTTCTTAGCACAAAATAAAAATGATGATCAATAACTTGAAAAGAAACTCTCAGCTAGCTAGCTGGTTCATATCGGCAGACACAGTCGTATATATTTCCTTTAATCAATTTCTCTGCCAATCTCTGATTCTTCACCATCGCCAGCTGCCAAAAAAAAAGAACATTTGTTACATGGAGTATTCACTGAAACATACACAATGGACCTTTTAACATTCTAAATGTATACAAGAAGTTGCCTTGGCTGTCTCTTTTCCACTGATTTAAGAAATAACCATCCATAGCCTGAAAATATAGGAAGCCTTGTATACCAGATAACCTTTTTATTTAGGGGTTCAAGTTAAACTGAACATACCTAGTGAGAATCGCATTCAATCAAACTGCTTTTGAGATCTAAAATCTAATTGGAATAACCAAGGGCAAGCTAAGTGACGTAGGATTCATTTACATCTAACAAAAGACATTTCAACTAGGGATTAATGGGGAAAAATAAGTATTACCTTCAACTAGGGATTAATGGGGAAAAATAAGTATTACCTTCAAAGCATCACATTTAAACCGAGCATTGAAGTTGGTATGAAGAGCTCTCCCCATCCCTTCCAAGATAATCTGAACAACAAAAATTCCAGAATGTGATTACAGTTGCACGCTTTCTGTCCTTTGTACTTAGTTTTATGTTTGCTCTTAAACACAAGGGAGGAAAGCCAAAACCTCGAGGAATAAAAAAAAAAAAAAAAAAGAATCATTAGAAAGTAGGAATCAGCATCATACCAAATCAGCATCCTTTGCGGCGGCAGCAAGCTCAGAGCTGACCTGTCTCAAATCTATGCATGGACTCCCACACCCATTCTCAACAACCATCAGGGGAACCGAGGCAGAATTCTCTTTTGAACTCTCTGAAGTGTTGATCATTGCATCAACAAGTAGGCCTCCTGCTTCAGCAGCTCTGCGAAGAATGTCACAATGCTGTGGACAGGAGAATCAGTTTCATTACTTCTGTTTATTGCAATTATATCATGAACAATGTTCTGAGCAAAATGGTGCCACCAACATCAAGTTTTTTTTAAGTCTGATACTAATATAGATGAAGATATCAATTTCCATCTTTGTTCCCTCAGTTCTTCCCATAAACTCCATATTCAGTTTCATCGTCCAACCACACAAAACAAACACATTGGAGATTAAGATAAAAAGTATCAAGTCATCATCATGCATAAGGAAAAACCTTTGCAGCCTCAGCAACAATATCAGGGAGCTCCATAGCAGTCACATCATTTAGTGCTGGAAGGGAGTTTGCCACCAAAACAACCTGCAAAATTCAAGTCGTTCCAGTAAATTATCTTAAATTGTAATAATTTCAAGAAAAGGTTAGGCTCATAATAAAAGTTTGGCATTGAACTCAATTATCATGGAAGCAGTATAGAGATGCTAACTCACCTCAGTTCCATGACGGAGGAGTTCCCTTGCTAGGGGAAGCATCCCTAGAACAATGTCAGCACCTGAGTTGTCTACAAACAGTAAAGCTCTCTTGTGTGGGTGTGGCTTCTTATGTCCAGAACCCAGCATTCTCTCTTTGAAAACATTAAAATCATCCACCTGAGTGACAAGTCAGATAAATAATGTATATCAGCATATAATGCAAGCAAGGGATTCTCCAAGATAAGATGCGTAACCTTTTCTCTACCTACCCGCCAAGGTCTTTGCATTTTATTGCGACTCATCCTATAAATTTCAATAATCGTTCCTTTGTGATAGAGATCCACACAGGCACGAGAACCCCAGTCAAATATATTTGCAGCAAGGACACCCTCAATTAAGGTGAGCAATCTAGTCTCCTACAAAATAAAGAGGATTTCAGGTGATCAACCCAGTTGCAAGGCAAAGCAGCAAAATTATGGTAGAAAGATGATGCAAAGCCTCTCCTATTCAGGTTTATCATTGTTTTATACATTAAATTAATAATTATTTATTTGTTTTTTCTGAATGAAAGATATTCACCAAAATTTTTAGGCAGTTTTATGATTCCAAGAAATAAATTCATGCCAGAGAAACAACCACCCTCATTCCACATGAGCTGTGTCATAACTATGCATACCTCTGTCATACCATCAAGCTCCACAAACAAGTCAGGCAATACAGCAAGTGACGCCTCATTTTCCCTGTCACATTCAAAAATCAATAATAGACATAGGGACCAAAAGAAAATAAGTTAAAAAGTTTCCTCAAGTTCATGTGCATAAGCTAGAGCTCCAGCACATTTACTCTCTATATGCATATATAAATTTCAGATGTAAAGATAAATTTTGAAAAGCAAATTACTTAATAGGTCAGGTAATACAGCAACAAAAACCTCATTTTTTGCCATATGTCCCACGCATATCTTGAATGTTGTTTCATGGGTGAGATGCATATCATATTTGCTCAGAGATGCCGATGCAATACATAGACCATCATAAAATAAAATGTGGAAGTGAAACATGAATTTGACTCAAAAGAAATCAGGCAAAAAGTAGATTTGACTAATGCTTACAGGATATATGTGAAAAAATGTGATTACCTCTGTTTTATGCTTCTATAGGCATCAACAAATTGGAACTCTCTCAAGCACTCTTCCCTTAGTTCCAAAAGATTGGCCAAACCTAACTTCCCATAAGCAGTAGGCTCCTCCATCAATCTATTAAAATGGTTGGAAATTAGCAATGAGAAAAATGAAATGAAAAAACAATTCAATGTTTATGGGGATGTTTCAGCATAAGCAACAGAACCAATAAAAAGAATAGACAATTTGACATGCTTAATATAAACAATGTAACATCTATAAGATATTGTCCAAACAGCAATGAAACCAATAAAAAAAAAAGCTGAAGCTTCCAAATTCTTTATGAACTTATTATTTATAATAAGCATTTCTGCGTCCAGAAAGAATGACCAAATGTGAAGAATATTTGAGGACTTACAATGTGATACACATGCAGAACAATTGATGAGGTACAAGTTATATATTAGTTAATCATTGACTTGTCTATATTCACATGCCACAATTGCAGATCATGGTGAGATGTTCTTGCTTGAAACTTGCAACAGATGTATAATAGCTTAAGAGATATAAATGATATGGTGAATGCGTAACCAATAACAAATCAGATGGTGGATTACCTTGCTAAGTGAGCAGAAAATGCACGAGCAAAAGCATCACCCCTTCTTTTGGCATCATCAGTTCCGCCTTCACTTGCCACTGCCTACCAAATTTCACATTAAGTTTTTAAACACACAAATTTTACAGTAGCAAAGTCCAACTTCAAAATTTTCTCGACAATCAAAAATAAACAAAAGGTGAGCTATATGCTAAGAAAATGCAGGTTTGAAGTATGAAAGCACACTAATGCTAAAATGACAAGGGTAGAAATATCTCTAGAATTCCATTCCCAACACACAACTTAATCAAGCTAATTCTCTATATATGATGAAAACAGGACAGCAGTTTAACTCTTTCTTTCAGAACATTTAAGTTCTTGTGGAAATAGTGAATTTAAATGGTTGGGCAAACTCATTTTGCACACATGCACATGTATCTGAATGTCTGACTTTTGTTCTTTCATGTGCATGCGTTTATTCAAGTGTGCCTCTGTGTGCACACGGAAGAGAGAAAAATGAAGATTTTAATTACAATATTGGGTTTGTACCTTATCAACAAGATCTGGCATATGCTCAGACAGAACAGTGAACCAATACCTATATTAGAATAAAAAGAAAGGTTAAGAAACCTTCCAACTACAGATAGGGTAAAAATGGATGCTGACTGGTATAGTAATTAATTTTGTTCATGGATTATCAAAATATGCAGAAAATGTAAAGAATGTACTCACTCTAACTCGTTGTGATCTGAGAGGTCAATAGTGTTTGGCTCGTACCTGTTGGCATACATGTAACTTAGATAAAGAGAGATGAAAATTTGATGATTGCTCACATTATTATTTCATAGAAAATGATATTCAACAATTTTTCGAAAAATCAAGCAACAGCTATTGACTGAATTGAGTCTTGAAAAGTAACAAATAAAGGACAACTTTTCTACATAATGCTTTTGCCACCCAAAATGTTGGTAACTACATGTAAATGGGAGAAAAATCATTACCATGATTGGAATCAGAAACATATTTAGGATACTAATCAAAATTGAATTAAACCATTAAGGGGTATCATGAGCAAGTGGCATTGATGCAGTAAATTAGGATAGTGCATATTCACTAATAACCAAATAACCAAACAGAACCGACAAAATTTGGTTATCTCTTCTAGGAGGATATTAGGTTTTTGGTTAGGTTACCTAAAAAATGGTAACCAAAATAACCCAATTATTGTAATTAATATATAAAATATATTTTTTCTTAATAATGTATTATTTGTAATATCTTTTATTGATAATATATAATATTTCATGAAATTTATTAATAATATTACTATAATTATATACATAAATTAATAAACATATATTAAATTATAATGAGTTGGTTATAACTGAACTGTATATTTAGTTTTGGATTGGTTTCGGATATTAATTTGGAGGTATGCATAGTTATGACACAGCTCATGTGGAGCAGTTAATAAAACCAGCACAAAGTTTTGCATTACATTTTTGAGTCTGCCAACAGAGGAAACACCTCCAAAGTGGGCACAAGATGGAGAACGCCGACATTTAACGCACTTGCATCAGAACGTAAAGTACTGCCTTTGGAGGAAGGAACCTCAAAGCCACCAAGTCCTGTCGTTCCAGGCGGTGCCATAGGTACAGGAGCTGTAATCTCAGTTCCCTTCAGCACAAACTTTTCCATCCACGAAATCTGCATATGAGTCAATTGTAAATTGCACATAAGGTCTAATAGGAACAAAGAAACCATAAACAAAAATATTCCAGAAAGAACATGGACATTTGATTGTTAAACCAAGAACCAATAGCAAACATTCTATCATCCCATCTATTGTCAATAATTTTTACTTACTAACTTATAAAAGATTATGAAATTGAAAAGAAAAAAAAAACTTAAGGGTTTTGGTCAAGACCTTTGCATATCAGGATTACACTTACCACTGGAGCATCAAACAGAAACTTAGGTTCAGCATGAAGGCTGTAGTAGCCAAAAACAAAAAAGGGGGAATAAAAGATAAGTGCACTTCTTTTTTTTCTCCATTAATTACCCATATTTAGATGGCCTACATGCAGGAACATAGTTGGTAAAAAAGTTGAAAAGACAATACTTTGCCATAAAGGTAACTTGGTGCAACAATGTTCCCACTTGCCAAACTTTCAATCATACATATCAACTGCAAAGCTTTTATCACTAAGCATCTACAGACTGGAACCTTCTTACCTTTTAATAGCTATCAAGTTGCTTTGCAATATATATGTTTTCCATTTTTCCTTGACTAGATACATGCCTACATGTTTTAATAAGAATTTATTCCTTGGTGACATAAAATGTCTAGAATAAAAAGAATACATGATTCCAGAGAATCACTATAGTGGAGTTACTTTTGCCAGCTTTCAGTTGTGCTATACCAAAGAAAAAAAAGATACCACAAATAGTGGGGCCTTCACATCAGAGGCCAAAAAACCAGAAGTGCAGATTTTACAAAGTTTATATGGTTCTTACCTATTTTTACAGGTTTTTATTTCTATCCCTCGAGCAAAAAAGAATATATATGTTTCACTGATTCCAAATTCTCTTCATTGCATTCAAGTGTTAAAAAAAAAATCCATTCACTTCTTCACCATGCTTTTACTTTACCCCTAAAACTCAGTTGAAGTTGAAAACTAGTATAGACAGTTCTGCTAATGGTCTCCAACTTTTCAACAATAGGATCTTTAGTAATGGGATTTTTAAGCAAAAATTGATTGTTTAATATCTATTACTATCATAATAAAGTACACACACAAATATTCTCATTACCAGCATACGTTATTTTCCAGATTAACTACATATATAGCACATTGACAGATTAAATTGTAAAAATACTTTTCATGATAGAAAAATGAAAAGTGTCAGAAGAACATTTATGTATTAATATCTAAAAAATTATAAATTAGAGTTTTCCTATCTAAAAAATTAAAAAATAAACATTTTATATGCAATTGAGTTAAGCTTTGTTGACCACTGTTTTTAAAATGGAAACCTTAACTGAAATTATTAGTTTTATTAACCAACTTTTGAGATTGATTTTTTGGTTTTTCTGTGGTTTCTTTTTTTTTTTTGCCCACCCCAATAGGCCCATCAAATTCAAGTCATATTTTTCCAACACCAATTGCACTTGCCTTCTCATTCAAGTCTCCAAGTGGAGGCCCGTGAATCTTGCCTCCAGTATATGGTGCACCCATCGGAAACCTTTCAACTAACTGATGAACCATCAAATCATCAAGGCCATGCTTTTCATAACTCATAAATGCACCTAAAGCACCCAAAAAGCCTTCATGCCGAAGAAACATTGCTTGTGCCTCTCCTTTTGACCTAGAAAACGAATATAAAGCTTTAAAATCTCTTTAGATTATTGCAATGATAGTTACAGACTGATCATGCATCATTGCAATGAAATAGCTAGGAAGCAGAAAGCATTTTGACAAACAACATTAATATTATCAGCTTAGCTCAATTAGAAAAAGTTTAACTCTAGAAAAATTAATGCTTACCAGAACTGAACAGCAAAGGAGATTGTGTCCATGGTATAAGCATGACCCCGTATAAAAAAACCTCCAAAGAAGATTCGCTTAAGCCCAAATCTAAGAGCATTCAAGTACGAAATCTGCAGAGCAGAATAGCCAATACAGATACCAGCATGTTACACAACTGTTTATCTGACAAGATCATGCCAGACAAGCATGTCAAGGAAATAAAGTTGAACATATCACTCAACAACAAATAAATATAACAAGACCCTAATATATGAAAACAATTTTGTAGAAATCATAACGAGAGGTCACCTCTAATGAGAGTAAAATATATCTGTTTTAAATGAGAATTAATAAATTGACTAGTTAGTCACATGCATTCACAAGTGTGCTCAAGTCATACATAGAGATACAGGATGGCAGGATGGTAGCCTGCTGCAATCCAGATTTGATAAGAGTTGCAATGATAACAATCAATTGTATGCTAAAATCAAATTCTTGGTAGAAAGAGAATTTAGTCTTTACACCATGATTCCTTTGAATGCCAACACTTGAACACTGCCATGCTTTAAAATAAGGGAGAAAAGTAACACTTTTTGCACACAAGGGATCTTCAATTTTTCTTTCTAACAATCAAAGTCAAAGCCTGCCCTTCCCTACCAATACACAAACTGCATGTGTAAAGTGCTTCTTTGTTACTTTTATCAAAATGTTGACAGGTTATAGCATGATCAATAATATGCTTCCAGTAAAAACCAAGAATGGTCTAGAAGATAAACTAATTCAAATATTAGAAAACTCAACATATCACTTTATACCTACACAGTCCTGTCTTATTACATTCTTTAGAAGAGAAATCAACATATCGAAAATTTTCTAACATAGAATCTTTCACACAACTCACCTGCCCAATGTTATATGAAATCATTCGCAAGAGGGACAGGGAAATATCTTCTGGACTGTAGTCTTCAAGTTCCTTCTTTTCAGAAATAGCCTTGCCAAAACTAGAAGCAATGGTTGATGCCGAAAGACCGATCTATGATAATTTAATTAGGATATAGATTGTCATCATAATAAAGAGAGAAAAAAATGCTAACATGTTTTCTAAATAAAGGTCTTGATGCTAATTCAGTACCAATGCATTTTGCAGTTACACTGCCTTTATTGTCACCTTAATAAAGCAATGCTTATTGAAATGATAACACACCTTACTATAATCCATACCACCATAAATATCACCAACGAGCATGTCAATAGTCCTATTATCTCCCCTTTGACTCAGCTCTAGCAAGTCATCGAAACTGAAATGAACAAGAATAAGATAGACCTAATAAAACTTCTGAACAAAGAACATATAGGAATGTCTTAGATATGATGTGAACCTCTTGCACTTAGTTAACAGCCTTCCCAAGCCCCAGTAAGTACCACCACCAACATTTGTCCCACTAACACGCTCAAACTTCCCATCCCCATCAACCTGTAACAGACAAAAGGCATAATGATACCTTTACAAGTTTTACCGTGCTTAAGCTCAAATGCTAAGAAACCAACTGGAAACAAAAGACAAATGTACCTTTATCATACTAACACCAGACCCAATGTTAACAAGAAGATAAGGGAACAGATCATTATCGTCTATCTGCACAAACTCTTTCTTACCCTCCATATGTGTGAAAGCTTCATGGCGAATAGCCTAATAAAAATTCAGTTAAGGAACAGGGTTACTAAATTTACAAAAAACAAACCTATAATAAAGTACTCATCACATAAATGCATGTCAAACATACGCATGCGTGGCTAAAAAATCAAATACAAAAAATCCCACAATCATGTCGCTGGGAAACAAATAAGAAGTCTCATGATTCCATTATTGGAATGGTGACATCATACCCACCATTTTCCAGTACTTCTAAAATTGATAGACTTCAATCAAGCCACTATCTATAATAGTTAAAACTTGAAGAGGAAAAATGGAACACAATGCTATTTCAACGATGACCTAAGAAAAAGAACTAAAATGTGACTTTTTGTATCTATCCAGTGAGAATATGATATAATGCCACCAGATAATAAAACCAAAAGCCAAGTTCAAACTAATCACTGAGTTCAGAAAATTGGAGGATTGAAAAAAAAATAAACTTTCATCTACCTAATTTATTAGCAATTACCTATTTTCCAAAACACACACAAATTGAATTGATAAAAATTAAATAAAAATTAATTCAGTATCTGGATTCCACCTTAAGCAAAAAATTTGCTCCTGCCACAAGGCAGTCCATCTCATCCTCTTTGTCAAGACTAACACCAAGCCTTTCTTTGAAGAGGTCTGCAAACTTGTATGCCCCACCACCTGTGGCCTTCTCAGAAAATCAATTTGTTAGTAGTGTATGAGCTAAGACCATATTAGTGGAAATACACTAGAAAAACAATATGATTTGAGTCTTAATTACAGAAGTACATCTTCAGTCAAAAAAGCAAGGAATTCATTAATTTTCCTGTTATCAGTAAAAAATTACACCATGCACAGAGGGAATTTGAAGTAAACAATTCATGTGCTAATGCTTTTTAAAGATAAATAAAGGAAGTGAAACAAACTATAAAACTATCCGGCAGGCCAATGAATGCCAGCATATAGTGCAAAGCCCTTTTCAAAAAATTCCAGATCAAGAAATGGGAAAACAGAGAGAGCTACATGGACAGTCACTATGCCATTCAGGTCTGTGATCACAGATAATACTCATGCCCCTTTGTAATCCATAAATCCAATCATGGAGGAATCTCAGTCACTTCTGCTGTCTAATTTTCTGCAAGTTTCTTCATAACTTCATCTCAGTTAATTATGGCTCTCTCAGCATGGTCTACATCTCTTCCTAATATTCATATTCATATTATTTTCAGTTCATTTCTAAAACCCTTTTTTTTTTCAGAATTTGAAGAGGGCATCTAAAGAGCCAATAATTTAGGTACAGAGGGCATGGGGCTTAACATAGAGTAAATATACATAACCAGAAATACATGATATGCCATGATAACTGGTAACAGATTCTCCACATATTCTGTGGTCAATACAAGGAAATTGTAAAGACTATACTAAGTCATGCCCTAACAAAAATGAAAATTTTGTTCTAATTTTCCTTTATATTGTGATACCTATTAACTGTTTTGTACAGTATGCACAATTAGCTCCAAAGATGAAGGCGGTATTTAAATGACACGGTAAGCATATATATGTTATATAATGACAAAGTTTACCTTAATTACAGCATTGCAATTGGCTGGGTTCTCAGAATGCCAACCATGTGAATCGATTCCTATCCATAAGAAAATTTCCGGACTTGTCAAGAAATAAGAAAAGAAGAATATAATGATTAACAAGAAGTTAAGAATGAAGTTGGCAACTCGAATGTAATCAAATAAACACATAGTATATCAAAATGATACAATGTATTAGCCATAACAAACGAAAATGAGTTAAATGAAAGATGAAAAATGAAAAATGAAAGCAAGAATGTATACCACTGCGGTGAAGCTGCTTGGAAGAAATAAAGTCTAAGCATTCATTAATCTTTCTTGTCTCAAACTTCACAAAATGAAGCCTTCCACCAAGAACAGGGTAACTTCTCCTATTACCATTAGAGATCCCTAATCTCTCCTTAAGTGTCTTCTTCCTCTTATCATTTATTGACCGATCTTCGTGTCTTGAAAAATACACCAACTTGATTAGAGACCCTGCCATCAGATAATCATAACTTTTAACATACCACAAGTGACTATCAACAACTTTCATGCTGATATCAATATGCAAATTAATAATTCAACTTTTGAACTCATTTCCCTGCTTAAAATGAATATAAATTAGGATAAACAGTTGAGACAATAGGCAATATATTACCTAAAATTGCCAATTTAACTGTTGATTCAGAAAGACACATTCTGCATGCAGAAGTAATCATGAAAATTACCCAACACAGATACTGCTTATATCTTCTCATAATCAGGTTAAAGTTTGTAAGAATAGTTTCCAAAATCAAAATTTTGAAAAGGAGTGGAGGAGGAGAAGGAAAGAATTTCCCTGCATTACTGAGCCCAGCAGTTGAGTCATCACAGAAATCCTGCTATGGGGAATTGTCCCTCCCAGTAGAGTCAATGGAAAGAAGGAAGGGTAAAAATTATGAAGGAAAAAAAGTGTTTTAAGTAACAGGATGAAAGAAAGACAGAAGGGGGGAAAGAAGGAAGCACGCTTTAGTAGAATATGAAGCACACCAAAATCCATACTTCATTTCAAGTTCATCCTCCCAAAGAGGAAAAAAAAATACTATCAAATAAAATAAAATAAAATAAAGGACCATTTGATGACAATTTAAAAATAACAGAATCCCCAAACAAGAAGATCAACTAGACTTGACATATAAAAACTAAATAACAGAACAAAAAGAGCAGTCACAAAGCTGAATTATATGTTATACCTCCAATATCAAGAGCCAAATGGGATATGTCATCAGACTGATTAGGCAACAGAATCGTGGGATCCCTCTCCTCAGAATTCCCCTGAATAGCAGCCTTGCTAAGGTCCAGCTGGGGTCTGGAACCGGACCTGTGAATAGAACTACCTGTAGGAGGAGCCATTTCTTTGTCACCTTGACCCCCCTCCTCTCTCACTTTGTCAATAACAGAGTCCCTAATATCAGCCTCTTCCTTTGTTTCTATTATATCGTTAATACCAAGAACTGGGTCCTCTTTTAAACCAGCCATTAATCCAAAAATCTCACCACCTGCTCCCTAACCTACACCTACACACCCCACAACAGTTTCGGGTCAGAGGCTGGTTTGGTCGCTTGTCTTATACTCAAAAAAAAAGGATATTAAATTTTTATATGTATACTGGCAAATTAGAAGTGAAGAAGAAACAACAAATTATATATATAAATACATAAAATTAAAAATGATACAAATTCACTAAAAATAACTAAATTTAGAACCTATCTTAACAAAAGGGGCAATTCAATAATCAAGAACCAACAAAAGTGAAATAAAAATGAAAATTTTGTCATTGTAATTAGGCCCACTGACAAAACAAAAAGTTAGAAACTGTTACTGAGATTTATTGCATCTAAGTCCAACCAGAAAAAACTCCTAACATTCAATGATCACAACCAAATGTACTTTGATTACTTGGTCAATCAATATACCAACAAAACCCAATTCAAATTGAAAAAGATAGGCCAAACCCAGATAACAGTCAACAAAAAATAAAAAACCCAGCTAGTCAAAAGTACCCATCATCAAGTAAATTAACAAATTATCCTTTTCAAAAAAAAAAAAAAAAGAAAGAAACAGTGGACAGACCTATTTTGTTGAACTGAAATTAACACAGAAGCAAAGAAACTATTAACCAAGTGGTGTGAGAAAATGCAGACCTTATTGAAGAAACTTTTTGTTAGCTTGATTGAAGAATAGTAAGGGTTGTTGATTTGATTTGGGCATAAGAAGAAGAAGAAAACGCGAAGAGGGTAGTGTGAGTGAACCAGAACAGTACATAGAAATACCAAACCAATAACTCTGGAGGAGCACGGAAATAGCCAAAGAAAAAAAAATTGTGTGAATTTTTAATTATATCCAAATTCTGATTATATCAATAAATAAAAAAATTTAATTTCTATTATATCAATAATTAAAAATATTGATACTCTCTCCTTTAAATTTGAGTAAAATATAAAATATCATATTTAAATCTCTCAAATTAAAAAATAATAATGAGTTTGGACCTATTTACAGTTAACAATTATAATAATTATAAATATTTGATAAATAAGTGATAAAAATTACATTTGTGTTATAAAATGACCAAAAAATATATTTATATTTTCATATCTTATATGAAAACAATTTTAATTGTTAAAAAAATATCTCTTTACATTATAACAATATCTATAAGAATTTTATAAAATATGCTCATTAAAATCATTTTTATATTTATAATTGTTTTCTTAATATTATTTTTAAAATAATCTTAAATTATAAATTATAAAGTATTTTTTCTCTAAAAGTAAAAAAACGTTTTGTTGATGTTGAAGGATAAAAAAATGTCTTTTAAGGCAATGTTAAAACTATGAAAACTTGTAGGATACATCAAAGTGTTCATACTTGTTAGTTTAGGGTGAGCAAATCGAAACTGAAAAATTAAACTGAACTGAACTGATTGATTTGATTCAGTTTGATTTTTTAAGAAATTTAGTTCGATTTAATTTTTATTAAAAGAAATTTTAATTTGAATCGAATCATTTAAAATTTATATATATATATATATATATATATATATATATATATATATGAAATCAAAAAATCAAACTGAACCGAATTGAATTTTTTCGATTTAATTCAGTTTGATTTTCACAATAAATTTCGTTCAATTTGATTTTAAAAAAAACTTAATTTCAATTATTTCAGTTCGGTTTAATTTTGAACCGAACCGACTGAATATTCACCTTGCTTGTTAGTTAAATGATGATCTTTATATTAAAAAATAATTGGTATTTTGGTAAATAAAAGCAAAACAAAGATTACTTCTTAAATTATAATTTTAAACGCTTAAAAAAAAAAAAAAAAAAAAAAAAAGGAAGAAGAAGAAGCAAATGCTCACTTTTCTTAGCTGTGGTTGGTAGAGAGACTGAGAGAGCAATGCCTTGCAAATTCAGAACGCCATCTTTTAAGAATTCAAAAGCTGTTAGTCTAAAATGTTTTACCAAACACCTTAGTTTAACTGTGAAAAGCCAATAGCTAACCGCTAAGTCACCGCCAAACTAAACCGACGCTAAAAAGAGGGAACTACTCTTTAAAAAAAAAAATATTAATTTTTTTTTATTATTTATTTTAATATAAAAGTATTGATTTGATTTGATTTTTATTAAAAAAAAATTGATTTGAACCGAATCGATCAAAATTTTAATATATATATATATATATATCAAAATTAAACTGAACCGAACCGAATTTTTTTTGTTTAATTCAGTTTGATTTTATAATAAATTCAATTCAATTCGATTTGAGAAAAACTTAATTTCAATTATTTTAATTCGGTTCAATTTTGAATCAAACCGACTGAATGCTCATCTACTTGTTACATTAAATGGTGATCTTTATATTAAAAAATAATTGGTATTTTGGTAAATTAAAGCAAAACAAAGATTACTTCTTAAATTATAATTTTAAACGCTTAAAAAAAAAAAAAAAGCAAAAGCTCACTTTTCTTAGCTGTGGGTGGTAGAGAGACTGAGAGAGCAATGCCTTGCAAATTCAGAACGCCATCTTTTTAAGAATTCCTCTGGCAAAAAAATAAAAATAAAAATCTTTTAAGAATTCAAAAGCTGTAAGCCTAAAATGTTCTACCAAACACTTTAGTTTAACTGTGAAAAGCCAATAGCTAACCGCTAAGTCCTCCACCGCCAAATTAAACCGTCGCTAAAAAGAGAAAATTACTCTTATTATATAATTGTATTATTATTTTAATTTATTGAATTTTTAATAAAAAAATAAAAATAAAAATTATAATATTTTACACTATTTTAAAAATACATATATAATTTTTTTTCCCATTCTCACCCATGTTTAGAGCTGCAAATCAACTATCCAAGCCAAATTTTAACCCATTCAAACTTCTAAACAAGCTTTAAATTTAGGTTTGGCTTTGTTGGTTTAACTTTAAATAAATCAAGCTGAACACAATTATATGTACCTATAAATTCATGATTTTAAATGAGCCTAAATCGAAGCATTTATGGTTAAAATTTTAAAATAAAATTAATCTACTATTTACGTAAAAAATAAAATATTTATTTTAAAAATATCAATATAGCTAATCTTATTTATCGTTTTAGTAATTATATTATAAAATTTAAAATTTATTGATAATTGAATCAAAGTGAGCTGCTCTCAAATCTCAACTAAAGTTTAGATGAGCTGAATAAATTATTGATCAAGTTTAATTCATTTATTAAATGAGCTTCAAAGCTAGACTTAAAAATTATTTATTTATAGATATGAACGAGCTTGAATGCATTTGGCCAAAAAAAAAAAGAACGAGCTTGAATGCGTCACTACCGAGTCAAGCCATCGAGCCGTTTATTCAACCCACTTGTTTATTCAACGATTCTATCCATTTCTCTCCATAGATGGATAATTTTTTTAAAAAGATTTTATTCATAAAAAATAAATTTTATATTAATTAAAAAATATATATGAAATATAAATAAGAATTAGATAAAAATATTATTAAATTGATATTTAAATATTACTTTTTAATTTAATAAATTAATACAATTGAATGATACAATCGATACTATTAAAATATTTTAAGGTCCATTCGTTTTGAAAAATAACTTTATAAAAAATAACTTATTTCTGTCAATTGACAGGAGGGGGAACTAAGGAGAGCCAACCTCCAAAATTTAAATTTTTTTAATGTAAAATTTTTAAAATTTGATTATATATTGTATTTGACTCCTCTTATTTTATGTGAAAATTTTTATTAGATGTATAAAAATTGATTTATTTATATATACCTCCTTAATATAAATTATAGTGTAAAATATTTGGCCCCCTTAAAAATTTTTTTTGGCTCTATTACTGTCTTTGTCCAAATATTTTTTGAAAAAATTGTTGTGGTGTCCCTCTCACATGGAGGGACCCACACATTTATAATTTTAAAAAAAAATCAAATCACTTGAAAGCTACTAAGTTCACATGGGAAAATTCACTTGGGAGCCACCAAGTGAATGTGGCAACTCAAGTAGCCACGCAAGAAAAAGCAAGAAACATTGTTCTTACCTATAAATAGGCAATGTCATTGCCTATTGAAAGTAGGTACTAAGCAACGAGAAAGTCAGAGAAAATTTTCTGAAAATTATAGTAAGTTTGTGAGTGAAAAATGCTTTAGAAAAATTTTTGGAAAATTTTTCTAAAAAAAAAGTGACAAAATAGTGAGTTTGGGAAACATTTGTGTGCCACTATTTTGGGTTGATCTTAAATTGTTGTATTGTCTCTCTCTCTCTTATACCCATTAATTTTATTAGTGGAATAAATATATTTCTTAGTTTGTCCCCTGCAAGTAGCCCAAAATCAAATGGTGAACCACGTTAAATTGCCGGTGTTATTATTTTACTCTACTAATTTATTTATCCATTGTGCCCAACAAGTGGTATCAGAGTTATTGATTTTAATTTTCCTTCAAAATTAAGAGTATGTTCTGTGGTTGTAGTTTTGACTGATCTTTCACATCAGAAAAAAATTTCTCAAAAAATTATTACTGTGAATAGTACTCTGAGGTACTGTGCAATTTGACGCTATTAACATATACGTGTACTGTTTATACATATCAAAACCAAGCTGAAAATTAGTATGGTAATGTGAAAGTGCATGTCTATAAAAAGTTATGGCTAATGAAAGACTTGGTAATTAAGTGTGTTCATTGTGACCCACTTCTCTTTCATGGGAACTTACTTGGTGTACTGTTCACGGACTACAATTATTGTTTCAGTATACAGTTCTATTCACGTGAAATAGTGGGAGCTATATTTGCTCAAAAAAGTTTTGTGATAAAAGTGATGAAGGTAAAAATTAGCAGAATGATCTACCTAAATGGCTCAAACTACCACATCTGGAGTAAAAAGATGAAAGATTTTCTAGTTGTGACGAAGATACATTTGCTGGTGTTTACCACAGTCAAACCCGAAGGTAAAACTAATGAGAAATGGGAGTTTGACCATGAACAGGTGTGCAGTTTTATCCGACAATTTGTCGAATACAATGTGTATAATCACATTTGTAATGAGAATCATGCACGGTCTCTGTGGAATAAGCTGGAGATATTGTATTATTCAAAGACTGGAAACAATAAGTTATTTTACTTAACAAAGTTGGTACAAGTAAAATACAAAGAAAGAACTTCCTTGACAGATCACTTGAGCGAGATGGAAGGAATCCAAGACCAGTTGTCCATAATGGGAGTAAAACTGGTTGATGAAGTGTTTGCTCTATTGGTGTTAGCCTCTCTGCCACAATCCTGGGAGACTTTGAAGATTTTCATCACCAACACTGCACCTAATGGTGTAGTCAATATGGGGATTGTAAAAGTAGTATCCTGAATGAAGAGATAAGAAGAATATCACATGCCTCATCTTTTTCATCACAATCAGATGTTATGGTTACATAACTTAGAGGAATGAGATAATCTAAGGAACAGAACTTTAGAGGCAAGAGCAGAGGGAAGTCAAATAAATATGCCAATGTTGAATGCCATCACTGTAAGAAGAAGGGCCACATCAAAAAGTTCTGCCGAAAGTTCAAGAAGAAACAGGAGAACCGAGACAAAGCTATGAAAAAAGACGACAGCATTGATGATGAGCAAACAAATATCATAGACGAGTTCAGTGTCGTTTATAATGAAGATATTGTCAATCTTGCATCTCAGGAGACTAGTTGGGTGCTTGATAGTGGTGCTACCATTCATGCTATTTCGCATAGAGATTTTTTCTCATTATACACACCTGGAGATTTTGGTGTTGTTAGAATGGGAAATGAAAACCTGTCAAAGGTTGTTGGCAGAGGAGATATTTGCTTAGAAACAGAGAATGGTACCATACTAGTTCTGAAGGATGTCAGGCATATTCCAGACATGCGCCTGAATTTGATCTCTATACGCAAACTTGCAAATGAAGGATATTGCAACACCTTCATTTATGATAAATGAAAACTTTCAAAAGGCTCATTAGTAGTGGCTAAAGGTGAGGAGCATACAACACTGTATGTAATGCAGGCAAAGCTCTCAACTAATATAGTTAATTCCGCGGAGAAAGACAGTGCAATTGAATTGTGGCATAGGAGACTCGGCCACATGGGTGAAAAATGAATGACAAGTCTAGCCAATAAGAAGATATTTTCTGAAATGGATGAAGTACATTTAGAGAAATGATTGTTTAGCAGGAAAGCAAAACAGAGTTGCTTTCAAGAGTTCCCCTCCTTCTATAATGAATAATGTGCTAGATCTGATTCATTCAGATTTATGTGGGCCAATGTCAAAGTCACTTGGTGGTGCTCAGTATTTTGTAACTTTCATTGATGATCATTCAAGGAAGATGTGGGTATATCTTTTGAAGACAAAGGATCAAGTGTTAGATGTCTTTAAAGAATTTCATGCATCGGTTGAGAGACAGACTGGGAAGAAGTTAAAGTGCACCTGGACAGACAACGGTGGAGAATACATTGGGCCATTTCATGCTTACTGCAAAGATCATAGTATCCGGCATCAGATGACACCTCCAAATACACCACAGTTAAATGGTTTAGCTGAGAGAATGAACATAACTTTGATGGAAAAAGTCAGATGTCTACTCTCACATGCAAAGCTGCTTAAAACTTTTTGGGGTGAAGCCATACTTACAGTTGCACATGTGTTGAATCTTTCACCTTGCACTCCTCTCAAGATGGATGTTCAAAATGGAGTATGGTCAGGAAATGATGTTTCCTATGATCATCTGCGGGTGTTTGGCTGCAAAGCATTTGTACATATTCCCAAAGATGTGAGGTCCAAACTTGATGCCAAGACAAGACAGTGTATTTTTATTGGCTATGGTCAAGATAAATTTGGCTATAGATTTTATGATCCCGTTGAGAAGAAGTTTGTCAGGAGCCGTGATGCTGTATTTGTTGAAGATGAGAGCATTGAAGATATTGACAAAATGGAGAAGGATGTTCCTAATTCCAATGGTGACTCATCAGATTTGAAATTAATTCCTCCAACACCGGTGCCAAGAGAGGTTGGAGATGAAGACCAGGTTGATCCACCTGATGAAAATGATGCTCCTATAGAAGTTAGTTCTAAAGATGAGGACGATGAGGAAGATAATGATGTTCATTATCTAGTACCAACACCTATGGCTTATCCACCTCCATTGAGGAGAGGTGAAAGAATGAGATATCCATCTACCAAATATCCTCGTGACCAATATGTGACACTCACTGACGGGGGAGAACTTGAGAGTTATGAAGAAGTCATGGATGACTAATCCAAGTAGAAATGGATTGAGGCCATGCAAGATGAGATGAAATCCTTGCATGAGAACAAAAATTTTGAACTGGTGAAGTTGCCAAAAGGCAATAGGGCCTTGAAAAATAAATGGGTGATCAGGATCAATCATGAAGAACACAGTTCCAATCCACGGTACAAAGCCCGACTGGTTGTCAAAGGATTAAGCCAAAGGAAAGGAGTTGACTTTGACGAGATTTTCTCACCAGTTATGAAAATGACATCCATCCGTACAGTGTTGGGGTTAGCAGTAAGTCTTGACCTGGAGGTTGAGCAAATGGATGTCAAAACTGCCTTCCTACATAGTGATTTGGAAGAATAAATATACATGGAGCAGCTAGAGGGTTTCAAAGAAAGAGGAAAAGAAAATTATGTCTGCAAATTTAAGAAAAGCCTCTACGGCTTAAAACAGGCACCGAGACAATGGTACAAGAAGTTTGAGTCTGTTATGGGGGAGCAAAGTTACAAGAAGACTACTTCAAACCATTGTGTTTTTGTGCAGAAATTCTCAGATAATGATTTCATCATTCTTTTGCTCTATATGGATGACATGTTGATCGTCGACAAGAATATTTCTAGAATCAACAGCTTGAAGAAGCAGTTAAGTAAGTCTTTTGCCATGAAAGATTTGGGGCCAACGAAGCAAATTCTTGGCATTAGTATTATCAGAGACAGAAGCGCCAAGAAATTGTGGTTGTCATAGGAGAAGTACATTGAGAAAGTACTTCAGAGATTCAATATGGACAAGGCTAAAGCTATTAGTTGTCCTCTTGCTAATCATTTTAAGCTGAGTTCCAAACAGAGCCCTTCTACAGATGAAGAGAAGGAAGAAATGGAAAAAATTCCATATGCTTCAGCAGTTGAAAGTTTGATGTATGCCAGATATCGCTCATGCAGTTGGAGTTATGAGTAGATTCCTTTCAAATCTTGAAAAGGAACACTGGACTGCAATGAAATGGATTTTTAGGTATCTTCGAGGTACTTCCAAAATATGCCTATGTTTTGGAAATACCAAACCTGTGTTGGTTGGATACACAAATGCAGATATGGCTGGCGATGTAGACTCGAGAAAGTCTACTTCAGGTTACCTGATTACCTTTGCAGGGGGAGCTGTGTCATGGCAATCAAAGCTACAGAAGTGTGTTGCATTGTCAACTACTGAAGCGGAGTTTATTGCAGCAATAGAAACTTGTAAAGAGTTGCTATGGATGAAGAAGTTCTTAAATGAACTTGGTGTGCAGCAAGACAAATATCAGTTGTTTTGTGATAGCCATAGTGCTATTCACATTGGGAAGAATGCCTCCTTCCACTCTAGATCAAAACATATTAACGTGAGATATCACTGGATCAGGGATGTGTTAGAGAAGAAGCTGCTACAGCTTGAGAAGATCCATACAGAGGAAAATGGGTCAGACATGTTGACAAAAATTCTACCAAGGCCATACTTTGAGTACTGTTGGTTAGCTGCAGGATTGGTGGAGCCCTCCATATAGTCGGGTGGGGGAGATTTGTGGTGGCTGGACCCTCCAACATGGAGGGCCATGCAAATAATTAAAAAAAAAAAAATCGGTAAATTGAATAGCCACATATGTGACCAATCAATGGCCACATAAAATGCAAAAGGACGTGGCAAGACATTGGCCAAGTTCAATTATTTGCTGCCTAGCACTTGTGCCTATAAATAGGCAGTGTTATTGCCTTAGCAAAGCACACCGAAGAAGAAGAAGCAAAGGAATTTAATTCCTTTATAAAAGAGTGAGTTGTGAGAGTGAGTGAAATAATATTTTAGAAAAATATTAGGAAATTTTTTCTAAAAG
>CATKHJ010768475.1:0-26845 GCA_949750685.1 Vernicia montana | reverse complement strand
TTGATTATTTTCTTATTTCCTTAAAATATTAGTTTTTATTTTATATATATTTAATTTATATATGACATTATTTTAAAAGTGAAGTAAAACTTCTTATAAAAATTTAATGACAATAAAAAAAATTATTTTTGTGATATTATTATTTTTAACAAAATTATTAAATTGTATTTGATGATTTAGGGACTATTTGGTTGAGCGGTGAGCCGATGACAGTCAGCTATCAGCGTTTGGCAGTCAATAGTCAGTAGTTTGTAGTTGGCGGCCAACTGTGAACCCTCACTTTAGAACCTCCAAAATTACTTTTAATTTCACCAAAGCTGACCGAAATATTTTTCTATCTGAACTGACATTTTTCCAATTCTGACTGGACTTTCTATACAAGACAACATTTTCCAGATTTGGACCGACACTTCTCCGAAACTGACTGTAAAAATATCTGATAATTAATTTCGGATCCACCGCCATTGACCGGTAACTTTTCAGAATTCTAAAAACCCCAGAAACCTTGAAAACTGACTCACAAAGCCTCAAAAGCTGAGCCAAAGGGCAGGAAGACACGGAAATCGAGCTGCCACTCGGACATCCGAGAGGTAGCCGCAGGCCTCCTATGCTTATCCACGAGGCAGTCCCGCTTGCTGCGGACGGGCCAGACGCTCGCGGCGGCAGCCGCCCAATCTGGTGCATCACGCGTTGTACTGACACATGTCAGTCGCATCAGTACGACGCTGACACGTCCGCCGGATGCACCAGCGGATCCGCCACCCTCACTGGAGGGTCTGCAAGCCCGTCCAGCGGCCGTCCATTATTTTGTTGTGCGGATTCGCAACGAATCCCGACGGTTGGTCCCCTATGCATGAAAATTCCTTTTTTACCCTTGTTCCATCTTACTTTTTCTGCCCTTTTTGGTCTTTTCACCCATTTTCATTTCCTATAAATACCCCCTTCATTTCTCATTTCAAAAGACACTATGAGTTAGTATTGAATTTTCTACTACTCTTTCTCTCTCTAAATTAATCTCTAATTAATTAAACTCTCTTCGATTTTAATTAATTAATTTTAATTTAATCTCCACTCAATTTGATTAATTAATCACTTTAATTAATTAAGAATTGGGTAATCAATCCTTTTTAATCTCTTTTAAAGTTAATTCAACCCAATCCACCATTATATCCTCGTTCTTCAAAACGGAACTCCGATCCGATAAAACCATCCACCCATCACACATACCAAAAAAGAAGGTATAATCCCTTACCCTCACTTAAATCCCAAATCAAATCAACCCAATCAATCTGATCAATCCCTAAACCCCTCCACCTCACCGTGGAATGAACTATGTGGGTTTTGATCCCCATTCAATGTGGTATGTAGGTACGCTTGGAATCTAAATATAAATCCCAATTAATCCATTTCCCCTGTTAATTTGTGCTCTCTTGTGAATTTAAATTATTGCAATTAGTTAATTATTATTAAGGAGCGATTTTGTGGTTCTCCTAGAATTCATAAGGACTAGAGAGAACACTCTCCTTAGCTTGTAAATACTTTTAATTACTTGCTCTTTACTTTTTTCATGCATTCATAATTATGCCATACTCATACACTTTAAATTGCAATTAATACTCGTCATTCATGAAAATCAATTTTCAAGTCAAATCAAATTTAAGAGCCAAAATTAAGATTATTTAAAACTAAAAACCTAATCCTCAAGCTTAACCTGGTTTGAAGGCTAGTGACTTTATCCTTGGGTGAATTAATCAAAGAATTAATGAATTGGAGTCAAATTGGGTTTTTTTCCTTAACTTTCCCATTTAAATAAATTAGGGTGGCAACCCCCGAATCCTTTTCATAAATCAAACCAAATTTCTGAACGATAGTTGTTTCAATCGTGAGCACCGAAACTCGTACCTAAAACCTCCCTTAAAAATCGCTCGCCTTTCCTTAAGGCATTTTTCCTGAGTGAGGGGAGGCATGTTCGAGCGAGGCCTCACAGGTGGCAACTCCACTGGGGACTAGTTGCCGCCTTTTTTCAAATAAAAGGAAAGAAAAAATAAGAGGATTACTATTTGGGTTAGGATTTTTTCCAAAATTATCTCCATTTGGCACTTAAGTTTAATTTGACTTTCATACATCATTTTTCATAATAAAGGCTCCTTGCCTAAGCCTAGATTTAGAAAAAATTTTGGATGGTGAGTAGCATTGGCTCGACAACTCTCTTTAAGTATGTTGGGAGAAAGCGAAAGCATTCCACCACGCGACGAATCCCCGATTATTTCGGTGGTGTAATAAGCAATCCGTACTGTTAGACCTATGTGAGTCTCTTTGACTCACATGTGGTTAGGTATATCAATGCTCTAGTGGGATGGAAACCCTTAAACCAAGCTACCCTTCACCCATGTGCATATAATTTCCTTAGTCTTAGACTTTAGGTTCTGTGTACTGCAATAAAGACTTTTGTATATAGCCATGAAACTTTTTTTTTACATGCATCATAACATTATCATGCATACATAAACATAAGAAACTCGAGAATAGAGTCTTATCACCCTGTAAACCAAAACCGGTGGTCCGTCACCCAAAAATACCTAACCAATAAAACCCGGTGAAGGGAATCCTTTTCCCGATATACCGTTGCATCCATTTATCCTTTCTTCAGTGTAAATTCTTACCATTTCTTTTTTTTTCTTATGAAGGTACCAATGGACAACACCTTTGTTCAAGATGCTATGAATGCCTTTTTTGCCAGCCTCCTCAAGAAACAAGAGGAAACTTTCCAAACCGCACTCAAAACTCAAGCTGATTCATTCACCAATACTCTCAGTACCCAGTCTGCCAACTTCACTAATGCCCTTAACACCCAACACCAGTCCATCCTTAACCAAGTCAAAGAAATGACCAATACCACCACTGCTCCTGCCCGTACCGAGCCCACTTTCACCCAAGCCAGTACTAGCCATGCTCCTACTTTCACTACTCCCATTATCAATCTAACTGATAAAGGGAAGGCTCATGAATCTCTTACCTCTACTGCTTTGGACTTAAATGCCACCATCCCCTCCCCCACTACTAATCTTTTTCAAAGTGGGGACTTATTTAGCTTTCCCGAAGCCAAGAAACTGATGGAAAAATTTAAGGCTATGGAAAGAACTCTTAAAAACATTTAAAAAAAAAAAAAAATGAGGACATGATAGATGTTGACTCCCTTGCTCTGTTCCCAAATACGCGGGTTCCGCCTAAATTTAAAATGTTGGTCATGGAAAAATTTAATGGCACCACGTGTCCCAAAACTCATTTGAAGATGTACGTAGGCGCTATGAGACCCTTCGGAGTGGATGACGAGCTCATTGCTCAGTTATTCCAGCAATCTCTTATCAGAGCAACAGTCAAGTGGTTATTAGATCTCGATCAGAATCATAAGAAAAGTTGGGATGACATATGCAATGCATTTGTTAAACAATACCACTACAACATTGAGGTGGATGTCACCCGCCAAAATCTAAAAACCACCAAGCAAGGTCCAAGAGAATCCTTCATCGTGTTCCTTACGAGATGGAGGTCCAAAGCAGTGCAAATGGTAAACCGCCCGTCTAAAAAAGAGCAAATTGACATCATTGTCAAAAATATCCTCCCCCAATACTAGGTCCATCTGCAAACTCAGTATCTTCTAGATTTCTGAGCTCTTATCGCCACTGCCTCTAAGATTAAGGATTTAATTCAGTCCAGTATAATCAAAGATGAATCCTCAAACCCAAGGTATTGCATAAACACCAATTACACTTCCAATACCACCCAATCTGCCACCCAAAAAGAAGGAGAAGTAAACGCTGTCTCCTATCACCAACCGATGAGGTTAGAGTCAATGAGAACTTTTTCTGAACTAGGCATACCTCTAAGCACTGTTTATAAAAAGGCATCTTGTGAAGTCGTTAGCGCCAAGAGCACCCCCCAATCCTCTACCAAGGAACTACAATGCCAATGAACACTACAATTATCGCCAAGGGCCAGGACACACAAAACTGACGATTGTAAAGCCCTAAGGCATAGGATCCAAGACCTCATCGATAATGGAGACATCATCACTCCCAAACCTAATCCCAATATCACAACAAATCCTCTCTCAAAGCACCAGCCAAATGTCAACTTCATTGCTTCTAGAGAATCTAAATCCGATCCTCTCTCCATGATCCACCCCACTCTAGACTATTGCTGCGTGCTAGATTTGAACAATTTCATTGATGAAATTGATGCAATTACCCAGAGTGGGAGAATCCTTCCAGTCCCACCACAGCCTATCGTGCCAAAAGAGACTATCTCAATGAACCATAATGTTTCTCCTCCCGCTAAAAAGCTGAAAGCTCACAATGAGCCTGAAGAGGATTCCATCCTGAAGCAGTTGAAGAAAACCTAAGCTAATATCTCCATTTGGAGCCTCATTCAATCCTCTTACCCTCATCGCCAAGCTTTTTGTAAGCCTTTGAAACAGTGTCAGGCTTCAATTGATATATCGCCAGAAACCCTTGTGGCTTCCCTAACAAGCACAACCAAGCCCATGTCTATCTCCTTTAGTGGCTATGATATTCCACAAGGTGGAGAAAATCACAATCAGGCTCTCTATATTACTGTAATGACCAAGGGCAAAATTATACCTATGGCGTTGGTAGATAATGGGTCTGCACTAAACGTCTACCCATTAACAGTGGCTAGTTGCCTAAGATTAAAGGCTACGGATTTCACTTCGTCATACCAGATTGTGAGAGATTATGATAACACAAAAAAAGGAAGTCTTGGGTGTTGCCACTATGAATGTCACTATTGGACTTGTTACTATGCCTGTCTCTTTTCAAGTGATAGACATCCCGGCCTGCTTTAACCTCTTCCTTGGAAGGTCGTGGATCCACAAAGTTAAGGCTGTCCCGTCCTCTCTCCACCAAAAGTTGAAATTTCCCCATAGTACAAGTATCATAACAATTAGAGTTGATGTACATGGGAAGAATGACATTCCTAGCTCCATTCCAATCATGGAGATCAAACCTGAGCCCTCTATTATCCCTCTGTCAGGCTTTTCCTTCGACACCATTCAGTTCATTCAAGGGGAAGGTAAAGAATTTGTTCCTTTTGACTTTGTAATATGATGAAGAAAATGGACTATTTTTCAAGTTTAGGTCTGAGAAGAAACCAATAAGGGATCACTCAATTTCCAGAGTCCCCCGCTGCCACTCCTCCGTTTGGCTTAGGCTATGAGCCTAAACCGGAGGACATAGCAGAGTTAGAGGAAAGAGCCAAGCTGAGAGCTACTGCCAAGAGGTGAGGTGAGATTTATGATTGGCCTATGCACTCTTACTTCAGTACCCTAAATGGGTATTTTGTGAAAGAGGGGGAAGACTTTCCTTATTGTGCTTTTCCCGAACCCTGATATTGCCCTATATCTGGAAAACTAATCCCTGGATTTGAAATTTTCTTTGATATTAAGCTCATTCTATAGGAATGTGAGCCAATTTATCTGCTAGAGGAGGACTGGGAAGCAAGCATGAAGCCCTCTCTCTTTGAATCCATCCACATGATCACTGAACACCCAAAACCTGATCCCACAAAGTTCATCCACCCATCTCAAGCTCCACCTAACAACTGACATTTTGAGAAGAGCACCGGCCCTATTTTGCCCTTATCAAAGTCTTTTGAGTCTTTGTCTGAGTCTAAGTCCTCTAAATCTGTCCAGTCTGCTTTTGAAGTCAAGTCTGTTGAGTTCAAACTTGTAACCCACCCTGTGGGCTTATCGTTTGATGTAATCCATGATGATGGGAACTTTATCAGCAATAAGAAGTTTGAGTTTTCTGCTTACTTTCCTGACTCTCTATGCTTTACTTCATCTGATTCATCCTTAAATGAGACATCTAAAAAAATAAAATAAAAAAGAAATAAAAAATGAAAATGGTAAAGAATCAATCAATTATGGCACAGAGGAAAAGCCCAAAATCACATACATTGCATATGCATATCATAATACACAGGCATTGATAAAAAAAAAAAAAAAGTTCGTCAATTCTTGGATTGTTTTGCATGGGAACCCAAGGATATGAGTGGGGTAGATCTAAGCATCGCGGTTCACAAGATCCTAACCTATGAACACATGAAGCCTGTTAAATAGAAGCTGCACAGACTGGAGACAAAATGGTCTTTGAAGATCAAAGAAGAGGTAACCAAGCTGTTAGATAATCAGTTCATCGAGCCAATCACTTACCCCTCATGGTTGGCCAATATAGTGTTTGTCCCCAAGAAAGATGGAAAGGTTCGAGTATGTGTTGATTACAGAGATCTCAACAAGGCTTGCCCAAAGGATGACTTTCCGTTGCCCCACATTGACCTATTGGTAGACCGTATGGCAGAAGCATCAGTGGTCTCTTTGATCAACCTCTATGCGGGCTACAATCAAGTTCAAGTATACCCTCCTAACAAGGAAAAGACATCCTTCATAATAGAATGGGGCACCTACTGTTACCGGGTCATGTCTTTTGGTATGAAAAATGTTGGGGCAACATACCAGAGAATGACAACTACCATCTTCCATGACATGATGCACAAAGATGTCGAAGTATAAGTGGATGACATGGTGGAGAAATCAGAAACCCCTGAAGGGCATCTAAAAGCTTTAGAAAGATTTTTCTCGAGACTCAGACGGTACAACCTCAAGTTAAACCTAATCAAGTGTGTCTTTGGTGCCTCCTCAGGTGTGTTCCTTGGACACCTATTCAATCAACGAGGCATTGAAGTGGATCCTGCCAAGTCAAAGGCAATCATAGAAATGCCACCTCTTAAAACTAAAAATGAGATCAGAAGCTTCCTGGGCCGCCTATAGTATATCAGTCGTTTCATTGCACAACTGGCTGATGTCTGCGGACTGATTTTCAAACTACTAAGAAAAGGAGCCTCTAAGCAATGGAATGAGGAATGCCAAAGAGCCTTTGATAGAATCAAAGAGTACCTGTTGAATCCGCTTGTGCTACAGTCCCCGAGGCTAGGTCAACCTTTACTGATTTATTTATCTGTTACTCTAGAAGCTATAGGTGCAATGCTTACTTAGAATATCTCAGACTCTTATAAAGAAAATGCCATCTATTACCTAAGCAAATGAATGTTGGCTTACGAGCTCAGCTATAATCAAATTGAGCAATTATGCTTAGCTTTGGTATGGGTATGTCACAAACTCCAGCATTACCTATGCTCATATATAACCCATGTGTTAGTTGACAGGAGCCCTTTGAAATCCCTTATGGAGAAGTCGGTTCTTCACAGCAAAATGGCATGATGGATGGCAGTACTTGTAGCATTCGACCTGAACTTTGTTCCGAGGAAATTAGTAAAAGGAAGCATAATCGCTAACCAACAGGCTACAGCCCCTATAGAGGATGAACTATTCAAGCCTGAATTCCTATATGAGGATATTCTGACCATATACCCTAAAGTATGGAAGATATTTTTTGATGGTTATCTAACAACAAAGGCTATGGAGTCGAAATAGTTCTTGTCATCCCAAAGGGAGATCATCTACCCATGGCGATCAAGTTGGCTTTTGAGGTGACCAATAATGAGGATGAATATGAAGCATAAATAGCTAGCTTAGAGGTGGCTATCAACATGAGAATAGATTACCTCGAAGTCTACGGCAACTCAAACCTGATTGTCTCCTAAGCCCTTGGCAAGTGGAAGATATGAGAAGAGCATTTGGTTCCTTACCATAAACGCTTGAATGATTTAGCTGAAAGTTTTCAGGAACTCTCCTTTCACTACTTGCCAAGGGCGAAGAACCAGTTCGCCGATGCTCTAGCCACTTTAACCTTAATGATATATATGAGGGACAATGAAATACACAGGCCTGTTGTCATTGAAGTGAAGCGACAGCCCGAGTATTACACCATATATGTGAATCTTAAGCTAGCCGACACCAAACCTTGATTTTGAGACATTCTCAACTACATTCAAAATGGAAAATACCCAGAAGGAGCCTGTAAAGCAGACCGAAGGACCCTGAGGCAATTAGCTGCTAACTTCATACCCAATGGGGATGTGTTGTACAAAAGAGCCTGAGACAACATTCATCTGCGATGTGTGACTGAAGAGGAAGCCCAGTAGATAATGAAATGGGTCCATGGAGGAGAAGGGGGCCCGCACATGAATGGAATTGCATTGGCGTGAAAAATCATTAATCTGGGTTATTTTTGGCTGACCATGAATAAGGATTGTGCAAAGTATTGCAGAAATGTCATAAGTGTCAAATCTTCGCCAAACTAAAACATCGGCCTCTTGTTCCTTTGAATCCAATAGCGACACCATGGCCTTTTTCCATTTGGGGCATAGACGTCATCAGAAGAATCTCCCCGAAGTCCTCATGTGGCCATAAGTACATTATGGTAGTTGTAGACTACTTCATAAAATGGATTGAAGCGGCACCATATCAGGTCTTGAACTCTAAGAAGGTGGCCCATTTCATCCAAACCAATATCCTTTATCGATTTGGAACCCCCTTCAAGATAATCCTTGATAATGGTTTCCACTTTCAGAAAGAGGTAGTCCGACTGCTATAAAAAAAAAGGAGTTCAGCATCACTGCTCCTCTCCCTACTGGCCACAGACTAATGGGGTAGTTAAGGCTGCCAATAAGACCATCAAGACTTTCTGCAAAAGACTATTGTGAAGCATAGAGACTAGCATGAACATCTACTTGCTGCCTTATGGGGATACAGAACCACTGTCCGCACTCCGAAAGGGGTAACCCCATATGCCTTGGTTTACGGAATGAAAGTTATCTTCCCTATTGAAATGCGAATCCGCTCTGCTCAAGTGATGAGGGAAAGCCAGTTAAGCGAAGCAGAGTGGATCAGGGACTATTATGACCAATTGAATGCCATTGATGAAAAGAGAATGGATGCTATGTACAAGATTCAGGGTTATCAATAGAAACTTGCTAGACATTTCAACAAAAAGGTGAAAGATAGGGGTTTGCAAGAGGGAAACTTGGTCTTGAAAGAGATTTGTGCTCCTGTGCATGATCCAAGAGAAAAGTTCAGACCAAATTGGGCTGGGCCGTAAGTATTCAAAAAGATCCTATCCGGTGAAGGCGCTATCCTCATGGGTATGGACGAAAATGAGTTCTCCAACTCTTGCAACCTAGATCAGCTGAAGAGATACTTTGTCTGAAATTGATGTCTGCATTTTAGTTTATGTTCTTTAAATGCATCTGTAATCAGAACTACATGGACCTGATTCTCCCTAAAAAAATGACAGAAAAAAGATGTAAAGGATACGTAGGCAGCCCAACTCGGGTGTAGTCCAAATCGTAGTGCAAAATATTTTGTTCACATGACAAAGCATCTCATTCTCATTTCCTCTGTGCCTAATGCATCATTCACTTGGTTGTTTTGCCAAAACAAAATAATAATAATAATAATAATAATAATAAATAAAAAGAAAATGCTCGCTAAGCTGAAAATCCAAAAGGGTAGTTTAGGTAAAAACTAGAGCCAAAATAAATAAATAAATGAGAAGTGCTCGCTAAGTTGAAAACCTGAAATGGCGGCTTAGGAAAAATTTAGAGCAAAATAAAAGATGTCTCGTATATTGATGATCATATTTTACAGAATACAATCCATCATCACAAAAAAAAAAAAAAAAAAAAAAAGGATAGCCCTTTCCTATGTCATCTATAGCTTATTATGTATCGTATAGTCATATCAGCTTACAGGCATGAACAAAAATAGAAAACCTGCAGCCAAAGTCCTAAACAGTTACAAAGCAAAAACAAATGTCATCATCATGCCTGAGTCTAGACTACTCTCCTCCTACTCCTCCTGGGATGCACATCTTGTGTGCTGTCATAAGAATTTGAACCTCTCACAATCTCATGAACCTCCTCTAGTGTCACATCTGTCCTCCAAGTCTCAGTAACTCCCTCATCTGTAATAGGCAGAGCACTAGCAAAACCTAAGCTGACCCCCACAGTCATTCCAAAAGTCCTAGCCTGAGTCCCAGTATCTCTAGAACTACTTCTAAAGATCCCCCTCTGTGCAGTAGTAGCTCGAGAACCAATCCCCGCTGCAGCAGCTAGAACCCTCCTAGGAACCCAAGAAACAACAGTCCTCCTCTATGCCCTAGTTGCAGTAACCCTCCTCTACACCATGACTGTAGTGTCCCCCTGCCTCCTCACTACAGTCACAATCTCCTCTATCACCGCCAATGCAACTTGAGTCACTGATGCAACTCGTAGTGTCGAGCTCCCTGTAGCTTCTCCAACCTCCTCCACAATTGAGTCTCTCCCTTTGTCTGTCCCGCTGTCTCATCATCAATAACACCCCCAATAGTATCTCCCTCCTCTGTGGTGTCACCCTCTATCTCCCTCAACAATGCATCTCAATGCTCTCTCTCAACTGGCCAAATAACCTCAACCAACCAACCACTATATCTCTTTGTAGTATGCAAAGCAATCTTATGCCATACAACATGATAACTGGGGGCACATCCTGAGTCTGACCCATCTACCTCAAAAACCTCGTCCCTTTGTAAAAAGTCATCCAACTCAAACCTAGCAATTAGACTACCCGATACCCATGACTCATGGTCATGAAGGACCTGATACCATACCACTAGCAATACCAAAATATGTCCTCTAGGGCAAGCTCCAACAACCACCCTATACACTCCCTGACTAAACCTTGACGAACTGAGATGGGTCGCATATGGTACTGAGAAGCCCTGTAAGGACTCTTCACTAGGGCAGCCACGATCCTGAGGTGATCCATGAGCCAAACCTGCAAACAAACCAAAATACAGAGTCATACATTCACAAGATACCAACGACAGGAAAGGTAAGAACAAACATACTTTTTTCTCACCTGGAGTATAACGGGAGAAACAGTCCATCTCTCTAGGCCACGTACACTACAGTCCAAGCGCAACAGTATCTCGGCCAAAGCAGCCCCGACCACAGAGAGGCTTTGTTCCATCTAGAGTACTAATCTCATAACTCTAGCATCACCCCATCTAATAGAACCAGGGAACAGATACCCCACCATCAAACAAAAAACTAAAGCCCTCATCCTCAATCTCTATCTCTTCATATCCCTAGAGTCACCAACATCCTGAAACTCTACAATCACTGCAGTCAGGTCCTCCTGACCATCAACAACCATCTAGCTCGCAGCATCCTCGGGCAAGCCTAAAAACTCCTGAAAATTTTGAAAATGTCCCACTCTGAACTTTGGAACCACCAAAACTGCCTTAAGATTACAGCAAAGTATGGCATTGAACTCCTCAAAGGCAAGGCATAGCTCCTCCATGGCTGCACCAAAGCGAAAAACACGGGCCATCGGATCCCAAAACCTAAAACAGGCCCTCCAAAAATCTCAATCAACTCGTACTCCCCGCAGTGTCACCATCGCCACAATACCATATCTCCCCAAGCTAATCCTCTCCACTTTCTCGAGTTTCTTGGTCCATAAATGCATGCTATGACTGAAATATGGCTCCATAATTGCGAAAATCAAAAGAAAATAAGTGAACAAAGAGCAGAATAGTGAAAACTGGAAATTTTTTAAAAATTGGCAGAGATTCGACATAAAATCCAAGGAAAACAGCTGGCTGCCTCGAAGATGGAAGCCGATTTATAGGCAAATAAGTGCTGCCTCAAGAAGAGAGAGAAAAACAGCCCAGAAAATGGATCTGCCTCCAGAAGCTTTGGCGAATCAGCGACTACTTTGGGCGGATCCACCATTTCATCTGGCCGCTGCCTCCACAAGGGTCGGTAGATCGGCGCAAAGTCCTAGAGGATCTGCCAATCCTTATGGCAGACGCTGTAACTTTTTCTGCCCCCTTCAATTTTCTGGTCCCCACAAAGCA
Organism: Vernicia montana; assembly: GCA_949750685.1. Classification (NCBI taxonomy): domain Eukaryota; kingdom Viridiplantae; phylum Streptophyta; class Magnoliopsida; order Malpighiales; family Euphorbiaceae; genus Vernicia; species Vernicia montana. Next base: position 14,966 of record CATKHJ010768475.1, on the reverse strand, counting down.
ATTTTGGGCCCCACAGTACAAATCCAAGTTGTTTTCATCCCTCCTTAGGACAGAAAATTCAAAATGAGATGTTTTCAAAAATTTTCGGGATTGGGGCTAAGCGGAAGCAACAAAAATGGAGTCGTAATTTAGTAGAAGTCGAGTCTTAGGTCATGCATTCTTTGCACATAAAATTGCATACACAACATACATTCATAATTTTTCATCTGTGGAACACTTGTTCACGACACATAAGCATACATAGTAGAGTGAAGCATCAAAAGAGTCACATAATAAATCATGCATATATGAACATGCATCATTGGTAACATCAAAACACATAACTGTGAGGCCTCGCCCGAACGCCCCTCCCCTCGCTCGGAAAGATGCCTTAAGGAAAGGCGAAGTGATTTTTAAGGGAGGTTAGGTACGAGTTTCGGTGCTCACGATTGGAAACGGCTATCACCTCAAAAAATTGATTTGATTTTTGAAAAGGATTCGGGAGTTGCCACCCTAATTTATTTAAATGGGAAAATTAAGGAAAAACCCAATTTGACTCTAATTTATTAATCTTTGATTAATTTACCTAAGGATAAAAGTCACTAGTCCTTGAACTAAGTTGAGCTCGGGGACTAAGTTTTTGATTTTAAATAATCTCATTTTGGTTCTTTAGTTTAATTTGACTTTGAAAATAGATTTCACGAATGACAAGTATTAATGACAATTTATAATGTATGAGCATGGCATAATTATAAGATATATGGGAAAAATAAAGAGCGAGTATTTAAACATTCACAAGTAAAGGAGAGTATTTCCTCTAGCCTTTATGGGTACTAGGGAAATCACAAGATCGCTCCTTTACTCCAAAATAATTAAATTAATATTAATTTAAAATTTACATGTACAATGGATTGACATTTAAAAAATAAAAGGGGAAGGGAATTGGTTGGGATTTGGATTAGAAACTTGGTTTAGATTCCAAACTTGCCTACATACCCCATTTAATGGGGATCAAAACCAACGTAGTTCATTCCACGGTGAGGTGGAAGGGTTTAAGGATCGGTCAGATTTGATCGGTTTGATTTGGTTTAGGGTTTGAGTGAGGATAAGAGATTATACCTTCTTTTGTGGGTTTGTATGGTGGGAGAGTTTTACTGAATCGGAGTTCCGTTTCGTAGAACAAGATTGATTTTTTGGAAAAAAAGGAAATTAATTGATGATTTGCTTAATTACCCAATTCTTAATTAATTAAAAGGATTAATTAATTAAATTGAGTGAAAACCAATGGAAAAATTAATTTTTAATTAATTAACTAATTGAGATTACTGAAAATGAGTGAGAAAATTAATTATAGATAGAGAGAGAGAATGGAGCAAGTGCATAGCAATCACAAATGCCCAAGGTGTGATTTGAAGGGAAAAATGGGAGGGTATTTATAGGAGCATATTAGGGGTTGAAAAGACCAAAAAGGGCCTAAAAAGTAGATAAAAGGAGGGGCAAAAAGGTCAATTTAGCGAAAAGGGGAGGGGCCACGAGACGCGCTCGCGGAGTCTGCCAAAACGTATGGCGGATGTGTCTGTACGAGACTGACACGTCAGCCTCGTACTAACGTGTCTGACACTCGTGTCAGGCGCGTCAGTGTGGACACGCCAGATGATGTGGGGCGTCCACCAAGCATCTGGCACGTCTGCCGAAGCATCTCGTAGCGTCTGCGAGCTGTCTTAGGTTCCGAGCCTTTTCGCTTTTCTGTTCGGTTTTTGGGGCTTTTAGATCAGTTTTCGGGGGTTCTAGGTGAGTTTTTAGAGTATTCTGAAGTTTGAAAAATTATCTATCAGTGACAGTAGATTCGAAATTAATTATCAGACATTTTAGTTTTGAGAAAAATTCGGTCAGTTTTAGTAAAATGTTATCTTGTACAGAAAGTCCAATCAGGGTCGAAAAAATGATATCAGTCTGTGTCGAAAGAAATAAATCATTTATCTTTCGGGGGCGCTACCCCTGAACCCCTGAAAGGGGCGCTGCCCCCTTGACCCCTGTCCGCTAACCGACTAGCAGGACCGCCGTACTGGCTCTGCGTAGCGCACAAAATTTAGCAGGTGTTAAGTTGCAGTAACATCTTAAGGGTGCAAAATTAAGGGTTCACATTTGCCCCCTCATCATAATTTTCTTGTCTGTAAGGCAATTCTGATAATAGTAAATCTAAAAGAAGGGATGGTACAAAGAACCAAAGTGATGTCTAGGTCAGTACTTGGACATGTTTGGGTGAGAGACATGGTTGAAAAGGGATGATATAAGGAACCATAGGGATATCTAGGCTAGTGGTTAGATATTTTTGGGTGAAGCATGGGGCTGACTTGGATAAAAAAAGGCGGGGGAAGGAACCAAGGCGATGTCTAGATGATCGTTCCTAGACATTTCTAGGTGAAGGTTTAACTGGATTGATTGATAAGAGAAGACGCTCCCGGTATCATTGGTATTATAACTGCTTGTCTCTTGGGTGAAAGATGGCTACCACGGTCAGAATCGGGTGAAATATTATTACCATGGTTAGGGTCAGGTGAAGGAAGGCTGCTTTTCTTGGAATTATAGTTATGAAATGGTGTCGTGGTCAGCTTCGAGAAGGTACCGGTCAATTTAGGAAAGATGTCAATTAGCTTCGAGGAGGTACTGGTCAATTCTGAAAAGATGTCGGTCAACTTCGAGGAGGTACCGGTCAGTTTTGAAAAGATGTCGATAAACTTCGAGGAGGTACCGTTCAGCTCCGAAAAGATTTCGATCAGCATCGAGGAGGTACTAGTCAGCTCAAGAAAGATGTCGGTCAGCTTCAAGGAGGTACTGGTCAATTCTTGAAAGATGTCGGTCAGCTTCAAGGAGGTACTGGTCAATTTTGAAAAGATGTCGGTCAGCTTCGAGGTATTTGTCATTTTTGGAAAGATGTCAATCAGCTTTGAGGAGGTACTGGTCAATTCCTTGGCTTATGCATGATGGTGTATGACTGCAAATGATTACATATGCATAGATGTTGGTACACAGATGATGCATGTTTTATGTATGCATGTTTTAGGATTCATGGACCTTTTGCTTTACTTGATGATCTGTGATGATACATGTAATGGATGATTGCATGGATGCAAGAGGGTGGATTCACGACTTATGCTCTATGTATGAGTGCAATTTTTCATATGATTTTTTTTATTTTTAATCCATCGAGCCGTATTTTAGCCATTACATGCATTTATGGACCAAGAAACTCGAGAAGGTGGAGAGAATTAATTTGGGTAGATACGGTATTGTATCGATGGTGACTTTACGGGGATTGCGAGTCTACTGAGATTTTCTGAGGGCTTTCTCCAGGTTTTGAGACCTGGTGGTCCGTGCTTTTCATTTTGGTGTTGCTATAGAAGAGCTGTGTCTCACCTTCAAGGAGTTTAGTACCATATTCAACTATGATCTGGAGGCAGTCCTGGTAGTTCCAGAGTTCAAAGTTGGGCATTTTTGGGCTTTTCTTGAGTCTCTGGACCTACCCCTAGAATGTTGCTAGTTGGATAGTCATTGATGGTTGGGTGAATGTGACCATTGTGATCAAGGAGTTTCAAGACCCTAGTGACTTTGGAGACTTGAAGAGGCAAAGGCTTAAGATGAAGGCTGTTTTTTTTTTTTCCCAGTTCTACTGGTTGGGGTGATGTTGGAGTAGTGGGTTTGATACTTTAGATGGGGTAGAGTCGTACTGTGGCTGAGGTTGTTTTGGCTTGAGGTTGTTTGGCCAGTTGAGAGAGAGTGCCGGGCTGCTATGCTGAGTGACATCGATGATGATACTACAAAAGAAGGGGAGACTATTACAAGAGAGACATAGATAGTGACTTGACCTTCTATGGAGACTAGATGAGCTACTGGGATTCTACACTACAGGCTATACTGGTGACTAAGACTGCAGTGATAGTGACAGAGAAGATTGTAACTGTAGTGAAGAGACTAGGTGACACTACAGTGGTGATTTAGAGGAGAGTTTATGGTGCAGCAGTAGGGACTGTTCCCAAGCTACTATTATACAGAGGAGGATTTCTGGGAGTAGTTTTGGAGCTGCTGACATTCAGAGTAGGCTTTTTGGTATGACTGTGGAGAGCAGTTTTGGTTCTGTTAGTACTTCTACTGCTACAGCGGAGGGAGCTACAGAGACTAGGAGGACGAGTGTGACCATGGAGGAGATTATAGTGGACTCTGATTCTGACAAGAGCATAAAGGATGTGCACCCTATAAGAAGAAGGAGGATTGGTTAGACTATGACTTTAGACATGATAACGACATTTATTTTTGTCTTGTAGTTGCTTAGGATTTGCTGCGAGTTTCCTGTGTTCGCACATGCCTGCAAGCTGATATGACTACACAATACAAGATAAGCTATAGATGATATTTGGAACGACTATCCCTTTTATCAGGGTGATGAGTTGTATTTTGTAAAAATCTGATCATCATTGTATAAGACATCCTTTATTTTTGCTCTAACTTTTGCTCGAGTCGCCCTCTCAGGTTTTCAACTCAACGAGTTTGCTCTAACTTCTGCCTAAGCCGCCCTTTAGGATTTTCAGCTTAGCGAGCTTTTTTTTTTTTTTTTTTTCGTAAAAGAACCAAGTGAATGAGGCATATGGGCACAGAGGAAATGAGAATAAGATGCTTTGTCATGTGAACAAAAAAAAAAAGTCTTCTACTATGATTTGGACCACACTCGAGTTGGGCTGCCTACGTATCCCTTACATCATTTTTCTGTCATTTTCTTTTTAGGGAGAATCAGGGCCACGTAGTTCTGATTACAGATGCAATTGAAGATAGAGAAACTAATTTACAGACAACACTTTCATATCTTTAGTTGGTCCAGATTGCAAGGATTGGGGAATTCATTCCTGTCCACGTCCATAAGGATGACACCTTCGCCGGATAGAATCTTCTTGAGTACATATGGTCCAACCCATTTTGGTCTGAACTTTTCTCTTGGGTCGTGCATAGGAGCTTGAATCACTTTTAGGATAAAATTCCCTTTTTGCAAACCTCTATTCTTTCATCTTTTGTTGGAGTGTCTGGCTAGCCTCTGTTGATAACCTTGAATCTTGTACAAAGTGTCCATTCTCTTTTCGTCGATGTCATTCAACTGGTCATGATACTCTCTGATTCATTCTTCTTTTATTCTCTGCAGCTCTTACTTAACAGGCTTCATATGTGTGTGGGCCGGGATCTTGTGAACCGCAACAGTCCATGAGCCCTTCAATAAATGCCTGCCTGTCATGATATGCAGATACAATGTATGTGATTTTTAGTTTTTCCTATATGCCATATTTAATTGATTCTTTTGCCTTTTTCTTTTTCTTTTTTTATTATTTCATTCATTTTTTTTAAAATTTTCATTTTCTTTTTCAGATGTCCTATTCAATGATGAATCAGAAGAAGTAGAGCAACACATAAGGTTCAAACTTTTCATTGCTGATAAAAATCTCATTATCATGTGTTACATTGAAGGATAGGCCTGGAAGACGAAATATAGATTCAGAAAGGAAGACTCGACATATTCAAACTCAGAGAAAAATTCAACAAAAACATACTCAAAAGACTTGGACGGACTCAGGGGACTCGACTCAGACTTGAAAGACTCAGACATGCACTGAGAAGACTCGAGTGCAGTAGGGCTGGCACCCTTCTCAAGTGCCAATTATTGGGTGGAGCTTGGGATGGTTGGATGAGCTCAGTGGTTCGGAAGAGGATTGGTGGCAATATTAGGCTTTGGCTTGGGGGCAATGATGTCTCCATTATCGATGAGGTCCTGAATTTTATTCCTTAGAGCCCTGCATGCATCAGTTTTATGCCCCCCCCCCCCCCCCTCCTTGGTGATAGTCACAATACTCGTTCGCATTGTAGCCCTTGGGCAATGGGTTTGGAGGAGCTCGTGGTTCAAGGGGCCTAATCAGATGAGCCTCTAGGGATTTTTTGTAAACAGTGCTAAGGGGCATGCCTAGCTCGGAGAAAGTCCTCCTTGATTCTTAACCTTTTGGGAGCGCTGCCCTCTTGACCCCTGCCCGTTAACCGGTTAGCAGGACCGTCGTACCGGCTCTATGTAGCGCACGAAATTTAGCAGGTGTCAAGTTTCAGCAACATCTTAAGGGTGTAAAATTGAGGGTTCACAACAACATGAAATAAAAGTGTATACATTAGTGCATAGTTATGATAATACAGTCATCCGAGGAATTACTATCTCCCACCAAAGGAGTAAAAAGAGAGAAGAAATAAACAACATACACAGTCATCTAAATAGTGCTATCGCCCGCCAGGGGCATAGAGATACAGTCATCCGAAGAATACTATCTCCCACTAGGGGAGTAAAAAAGAGACAACAAAAAAACAAACAGAAAGTAAGTCGATGCCAGCTTTGCCACCAGCAATCAGTCAGAGCTAGCCTCCCCTCCTCCTCCTCCAAGAAGCATCCTTATCACCTGTCCCCTGCGGCTTTGACATGTCGAGGTGCTTGAGAAGTCCAGCAATAGCCACCTCTATCTTACGGGAGATGCGATAAGTGTGCCGAGCATAATCTCTAGGAACCTGCGTGAAGAATAATGTTAGATGTTTTAGATCATTTCCAAACGCAAAAGAGTGTAATGAAAATCCTACCTAAGGATTATTTCTAAAGGTGGAAGAAGCAGAGAAATTCATACCTCAGTAACATCAGGGATCATCCGCTCGCTCGGGCGAACAACATCAGGCAGTTGCAATGTCCTCATGACACCATCTACACCATGATATCCAATCTGCTCAAAGATTTGATATTTTGTGTTCCAGTTCACCCCGCAAGTGCCATGGCTAGGGCCAGCACATGACCAAACTCAGGAACATGACCCTTGGAAGAGCCAGTCGCAGGAACCTTGGAAACCACCAGGGAAATGGGCTCTCTCGGGATGGTAGAAGCAATGAAACAGTGTCCTCGCGGCGTAATCTCACGCATCAGAAATCTAGCACAGAACTCCAAGTAGTTCAGGTTGGGACGCTGATATAGATACGCCTCCCTGCCATTGAAAAGCTCTTGGGAAATCGGAATATCAGACCCATAACGCATATCAATTGGCAGAGGGTCGGGTACACACCAGGATCATATGGTCTGGAAATGAACCCTCTCGCTCAGGTAGTATAGCCAAAAGTACGGAGATCGCAATAATGCTCGTCGGCGAGAAAGGGCCTTCGTAAAATTTGCATAGGGAGCATACAACATCCTTTCTCTGAAAGGCCTTGCAATCTATATGGAAAATCAACAAACGAGTCGGAGTAAGACAACAGGAAGGAGGCAAAAAATAAGAAAAATACCTGATGATCATTCAGATGGTCAAAGAATGCCCGAGTAGTCAGCAGGCTATGCTTGCTAGGGGCACCCTAGTTCAGCTCCACCCATCTCACCCCAACCGGAAAGTCTTGTAGCTACTGCCTGATCAACCCAGGGGCAACAAAAGGGAAGTATTCGTAGGCCCAAATCTGTAGCACAAAGCTGTCAAAACAATAAAAATAAAATTCATAGTACGTAATAAGAAGCATGATCGAAATGTACATGATACGTACCTCCCAGATGAGAGTCGTCCCACCAACAGATGAAATTCACCCTCAAGATAGATCTATCATCTCACGATACATCATGCTCAGAATCGCACCTCCTCAGTCATACTGGTCCCATGCATTCGTGTGAGCCAAGCTGGCCAGAACATTCAAGTCCATATTGTCCCTCATATTATAAGTGAAGGTACAACCCATAATGATCAGCAGACACAGCCGAGCAATGATCTCATCAGAAGCAAAGTCGCTTGCAGCCAACCAGTCTAGCTTCTTATGAAAAAAGGTGGGCCTGACATAGATGCTATCTCAGGGAGGATCGAAGCCAATCAGGTCCTGGGTCTCTTCAGGGGAGAAGGTCACTCTCCAATCATTGCACATGTCCAAATGCTGAATCCCAAAATGGATCCCCGAGATCATGTACAGGTCAAGCGGAGTGCAAGTCATCTCCCCATAAGCAAAATGAAAGGTATTAGTGGTATCCCACCACCTCTCAACCAAAGCCTTGATCAAGTTTATGTTGGCATTGTCAGACGTCTTCACCTTCAAGAAGTTGAAAAAACCAGTGGGCCCCAGCAAGGCCTGGGCCCCATTCCCCCCCCCCCCCCCCCCCCCCCCCCCCCGCGGGTGACTCACCTGATCACCTCTTCTAAGTGGCATCGTTCACCTGTAATCGTCATAGCCTATATTGAACCAGTGCATATACATGCAGATGACAAGAAAAATTTCTAGAAAGGGAAAAGCTCATAAAAGGTTAAATGGAATATTAATCGCCATGTGCCCGTCATATGAGATGTGCGTCTCAGGCTCTTGCATAAGGAGCGATAGATCTGGGTTGTCTTTAGGCGCCTCGTACAGATGCCCCTGCGGACCACTCACCAAAGAGGTAACGGTGTGGCGAGAAGAGGAAGCTCTATGTCTGGATCTCGAAACCATTGTCGCAAAATGATGAATCTGAAAAATCAAGACAATAGTTTAACAGGTAAGTAAAGTTGACATTAAAAAAAAATTAGAGGGAGAAGCTCACATTTTTGTGAGCTGAGAATGAAGAATGGGATGGTGCAAGAGAGCTATTTATAATAGCTTGCTTGCACAGTACTTGCATAGTGTTACATAGTAATAAGTATCTTATAATTACCCAACTGAGTAAAAATGCATCTTCAATGTCATTTTAACTCAGAATTCATATTCGAAAGTCCCTACATGTTCGTATGATTTATCTCTATCTGTAGACACCTAAATTGCCTACCTTCCGACCAAAGATGCGTTCCTTACACTCGAAAAACCAAAAAATTAATGAACCTGAAAATTCACCAGTCTCCCAAAACCTGCCAAATCAGACTCCAAAAATTACCAGAATCACTTCAATGCATCCGGAATCATTTTCCATCTCCAGATCTATCAAAGCTCCCGGCTTCACACTCATCAAAACTGTCTAACAGAGAGACAGTTCTAATGAGGGAGTAGCTGTGAACCCTCACTTTAGAACCTCCAAAATTACTTTTAATTTCACCAAAGTTGACCGGAATATTTTTCTATCCGAACTGATATTTTTTCGATTCTAACCGGACTTCCTGTACCAGACAATATTTTCCAGAAATCGACCGGCGCTTCTTTGAAACTGACTATCAAAATGTCCGATAATTAATTTTGGATCCACTGACCAGTAATTTTTCAGAATTCTAAAAACCTTGAAAACCCCAAAAACTAACCCGAAAAGTCTCGAAAATTGAGCCAAAGGGCATGAAGACAAGAAAATCGAGCTTCCACACGGACGTCCGCGAGGCAAGCTTGCGGATCCCCAGGCCTCCTTTGCTTGTCTGCGAGGCAGTCTCGAGGCAGCCGCATGGGCCAGCTACAAACAAGCCAAACACCCCGTGGTGGCCGCGCCCAATCTGGTGCGTTTGCGCGTCACGCATAGTACTGACGCTGACACGTCCGCCAGATGCACCGGTGAATCAGCCACCCTCACTGGCAAGTCCATAGGCCCTTCCGGCGGCCGTCAGCTATTTTGTTGTGCGGATCCGCGTGGATCCTCAACAGATCCTTGTGGTTGGTCCCTTTTGCATGAAAATTCCTTTTTTACCCATGTTCCAGCTTACTTTTTCAACCCTTTTTGGTCTTTTCACCCATTTTCATTTCCTATAAGTACCCCCTCCATTTCTCATTTCAAAATACACCAAAAGTAAATATTGAATTTTTTACTACTCTCTCTCTCTAAATTAATTAAACTCTCTTCAATTTTAATTAATTAATTTTAATTTAATCTCCATTCAATTTGATTAATTAATTATTTTAATTAATTAATCATTTTAATTAATTAAGAATTAGGTAATCAATCCTTTTTAGTCTCTTTTAAAGTTAATTCAACCCAATCCACCATTATATTCTCGCTCTTCGAAACGGAACTCCGATCCTATGAAATCATCCACCCATCACACATACCAAAAAAGAAGGTATAATCCATTACCTTCACTCAAATCCCAAATCAAATCAACCCAATCAATCTGATCAATCCCTAAACCCCTCCACCTCACCGTGGAATGAACTACGTGAGTTTTGATTCACATTCAATGGGGTACGTAGGCACGCTTGGAATCTAAATCCAAATCCCAATTAATCCATTTCCCCATTTAATTTGTGCTCTTAATTATTGCAATTAGTTAATTATTATTAATGAACGATTTTGTGGTTCTCCTATAATCCATAAGAACTAGAGAGAACACTCTCCTTAGCTTGTAAATGCTTTCAATTACTTGCTCTTTACTTTTTCCATGCATTCATAATTATGCCATGCTCATGCACTTTAAATTGCAATTAATACTCGTCATTCATGAAAATCAATTTTCAAGTCAAATCAAACTTAAGAGCCAAAATTGAGATTATTTAAAACAAAAAAACCTAGTCCCCGAGCTTAACTTGATTCGAAGGCTAGTGACTTTATCCTTGGGTAAATTAATCAAAGAATTAATGAATTGGAGTCAAATTGAGTTTTTTTCCTTAATTTTTCCATTTAAATAAATTAGGGTGGCAACTTCTGAATCATTTTCAAAAATTAAACCAATTTTCCAAAAGATAGTCGTTCTAATTGTGAACACCGAAACTAGTACTTAAAACCTCCCTTAAAAATTACTTGCCTTTCCTTAAGGCATTTTTCCCGAGCGAGAGGAGAGGCATTCGGGTGAGGCCTCACACCAGCTAAAGGTTAGAGAGTTAAACGCTAACAATTATAAATTTTGTCTTTTAGCATTTTAATTATAACTTTGAACTGCTAACCGCTAAATTTTAAAACGCTACTCCAAATATTGAATTTACCAAATATATCATTATCATAGCCCAACTTCGCAACTGTAACAGTCCTAGGGCATAGGTAGCTATAAGGCCACTGAAAATCCGTAAAACCCACATAACATACAATCTACATAGCATCATAGTAACTAATAACACATACTCATCCCCAAGATCAGAACCTGAACATATATATACTCATCTATCTCATTACATCACATGATCATATTCAAATACACATGCACTTATCCATAAGTTACATATGTCTCATAATATTCTAATAATAACATTAAGTTAACACATAATACTATTCATATAATTGCCATTTAGGCCAAAAGAATATCCCTCTCATACTCATGGAGCTCTAAAGCATCCCAAATACATATAAATCATAAGGATAAATTACATTGATCAAGTTAGTTTTTTAATAAGAAGAAAGCCTGAAGACCCGAACTGATAAACTTTAATCTCCTGAAAAACATTAACCACAACTAGTGGGATACTCAGTGAATAAATAATATACTACCATACTTGTGAAGTTAGGTGATTCAAAGCTAGCTCATAAGGATGGCTTTGTCTCATGATTCATTAAATAACTTACAATTTAGCAAATGGGTTCACATGACTCTTAAGGATCAAATAACACGTATGGATATGTATATAGCTCATAAAAGGAATTATAAATCATAAGTATATGGAAATAGAAATCAATGAATTTAGGAGTCTTTTGACTTTAGGAGCGATCACTTAGAGACCGACCTCCTTAGGAGCGATCACTAGGGGACCGACCTCCATTATGATAGGAGCGATTACTAAGGGACCGACCTCCATCATGATACATAGGGTAGAGGCTAGTTATTAAGCATACCCTCCTCATGATTACATAAAGTTGATCGGACTTCACGTTTAGGACAATTTACCCTTCCTAGATAGGGGTCAGATATTATACCTATCAATTGGGTTACAATGTGCACAATGTCTGATGTAATACCTACATCAGTCGAGGATTTTTATTCCATTCAAGGTTATCAATATATGAATAAGAAATATTAAAGTTCATACTTTCATAATCAAATGGTTCTCATGTTCTTATTAAGTTCACATAGTTCTCATACTCATGAAGATTTAGCATTTGACAATTGAAAATATTGTATTTATAAGGTTCACATACAATCTCATACTCATGGTGGTTTAGCAAATAAATAGGCATTAAGCCATAGAAATTCAAATACAAAAATAGTAGTATATTTTCTACTCACCTTTCTTGTTATATCCTTTCAATTAAGCTCGTATCAACTTTACCATGCTTGAAGCTCATCACTTTCTTGACTCACTTTGCCTATATATGAAATTCCACATCAATATCAACTGTACCTCATGTGACCTTAATCACATAGCTTGTTTTCTTCAAATCTAACTATGAATTCTCAATTCCTAAGTTTTATTAATAATTATCTCTTAATCATTAACAATGGACTTTATTCTACGGTTTACAAATTTTAGAGTTTCTATAAATCTAGCTCAATAAGCTCATTTCTTGCATACAATGTCAAGAATAACATCTATTAAACTTATAACTTAGGATTAAACCCTAGATAAATAAAACCCAAATGAAAAATTAAATATTAGAAGCTTACCTCAAAGTTTCCCTTTCTTTTAAAACCCATAACTCCTCCAAATCAAGAAGATTTGAAGGATTTACACTTAGATCCTTGTAATCTCTTGTAATCTTGGTAGAAAGATGGAAGATCTAGACTTGAGAGACAATTAGAAAGAGTTTAGAACATATTATAAATGAGAAGAAATGAAGAATAATTTGTTTGGGCCGAGCTGCTCCTTTTATAGGCCCCGACGGGTAACGGGCGTTACTAGTAAGTGTCAGGCGTTACTCGCTGACTTCTCACTTCTATCCCGACACGAGTCATGGTAGTTACTCTTAACTAACTGGCGTGATTAATCACTGTTCATGGTTCTGTCACGGAAGTCATTGGTAACTAGCGTAACTTTGTTACTCAGAAGTTTCTGCCATTCCTTATTAACTACCGTTACTCTTCCTTCACTACTGTGAGTCCCAGTTCAATAACGAACGTTACCCCACTGATATCAGTAAACTTAGAAAAACATAACTTAAATCCAAAACTCAACACATAACTTATGCAAATACATAACAGGTAACTCATAACTCTTATATACACATGATACTTAACTTGTAACTCATCCACATGATCAATAAAAAGTCTAAATGAACTTGGGGTATTACAATTATGCTAGCAGTTATGTCACGACCCGAACCTGAAGGCACGTGATTGGCACTAGGGAACGAGAAAGCATAAGGCTTCCAGAACCCGTAGTAAGTCTAACTAACCATTAAACAATAAAACATGCAATATGACAGCTGTAACTATCACAAAACAAGGGCTATGGGCCCATCTGTCAAGCAAAACCAAGACATCATATTAACATCATCATTATATGGTTCCTGCTTAACAAAACATCACATCAAGTAAAATGCGAAAACTCAACTATCCTCCAAACTTAACATAATAAAACATAAATCACATATAACAAAATAATAATACAGAGTTCTAGAGTTTATATTATACATCAAAACGAAAATAATTACATATTTTTATAAAATAAATTTCACTGCTGAGGAATGATGGGTAGAAATAACTCAATTAAAATTTCTTGTCAAGCTCAACCTGCAATCTTGGAAAAATATTGAATAGGGATGAGTATTCGACTTGATGAATGATACTAACCAATATACCAACCTGGTGTCCTACTATCATTCTATATAAAGAAATGCATCATGCATCATGTCAAAGAGACAATCAATCACATAATCTTCTATGGATAGGAATTAGTCTATAGGAACTACACTAAACCTCAATCTAGAGAGATGACCCCCTCCCTTGGCTCTCTTAATTCCAAACTAAAGGGCCATGGTGAGTCCAGCTCTAACAAGGCAACCCTATACTCTTTTATCCATGTCCAGGGATCACGACGAGACCAGGTCAAGCTAAGTTATCCCTGTAATATTATCATCATAATCATACATAAAATCATCATAATATACTCATAATCGTAATCAGTACCCTATGTGGTCCTATGTCATCCTAATCACATCCAAACATCCACATATAATCGGTAACATAATTTATAATGCAACATTCACAATCATATGCTAGGATGTTCTTGTGCGCTTATAATGCATTATATATTTATAATAATAAAACATCATCACATCATCATTTCCAAAAAGGAGTCAACTCAATCATATATATATATATATATATATATATATATATATATATATATATAAGAAAAATTATTAACATAATTAAAACATTGTTTAAAAGTAATTTATTTAAAAGATAATTTTATCTGAAAAGGTAATTAATAATTTAAAAGTCTTTAAAAGAATTATATATATAGCTATAAAATTTCCTTCTTTTTAAAATTCTTTTCTTAAAACTTCTTTAATAGCTTACATAAAAAAATTTCTATTAATATAAATAATTTATCTTATAAACCATTTTATTCATTATAAATATATATATTGAAGAAAAAATACATAAATAATTCAAATTCCATTCTTTAAGCAAATAAAGTATTTCACAACTTAAAATTCTTTAATAAATATCTCATTTCAATATTCGATTAAAACAATATAAAAATCATACAACATTATTTTTATTTGCTTATAATTTACTAAAATTATAATTATAACTATCTAAACTCATTCATAAACTTAAAACTTAAATTTCATGAATTTACATAAATTAACGGTCACCGAAAAATTTATATTTAACTGAGAATAATTCTTTTTTGACTTAGCGGAGTGAAATTTTGTGAAACTAATTTCAAAAAACTATTCAGGAGGTCGAAAACTAATTTCTAAGACACAGTCGTCGGAATCACCGCCGGTCACTGGTGCCACGCGCCGCCGCCGATCACCAAATCAGGCAATATTGGTGGCATTAGAAATCTCTTTACGCCAAGAGCACAATGGTACTAGTTATGCTTGCTCACTCACCAGAAATCGGTCGGAATCTCATCAAAAAATCGCGAGCTTCTCAGATATATATATATATATATATATATATATATATATATATATA